>JASDQU010100787.1:53537-72259 GCA_032191745.1 Picea mariana
TATATATGAAATAGTGGTGCAAAAGAACTCACTATTATCTACAACTATACAACAATTTTTTTTAAGGAAAATTTGTCATTTTGATACTAAACCGATGTCTTAACATGAACATATCCATTACATTTTAGAGAAAAAGTAGCAAACCAATGTTAAAAGTATAAATAAAAGTTATATGTTCTTAAAGCTTATTTAATTTCCTATGTTTCACCTTTTTACACCATATTCTAAGTTGTACATGTACCTCTAATAATTCCTCCTAGTCAAGATATTGTTGATTTTCCAAATTTCCATTGCAACTATTGTATCATGAGAGGGAGGCATTAGCTTGCACCAACCCAGATCTCACTGCAATGGGCGTTCAAAATGCAATGGAACGATTAATTTTCCTCCACAACACATAAATATTGTAAAAAATCAATAGTAAGCTTGGATGTTCAAGATCTAGCCATAGGATCTATAAAGGTCCAATTCCAAAATAGAAAAAATATCTTCCAATACTCAACACAACTAGTAGGTCTGATCATGAATATAATGAACAAGTCTTCAAAACAAAAAGAAAACACTCAATAGTTGTCACATGCTACCTCCATCTTTGAACAAAAAAGGGAGTTAACCTCACAAGAACTCTGATACTATATTGGAAATCATAGGTGGGCAACGAAGGAGTGAACATTATACATAATTTATGCTCACAAATCAAAGATGGAGACAATGAGATTGACGAGATAAAAACCTCAAGGAAAAAAACATCTACAAAGCAATAGAAAGGATATATTACTACTCAAGACGGAAATGCTATTATCTAGTACAATATTGTACTCTTTGTCATTTGGCATCATCAGACAAATGACCCTTCATAATCTTTAAAATAAAGATCATGGACCAATAAGGTGAAAGGACATATATCAAGTGTCGATGTGATTAAGAATATGAGAAATCACCTATGCACAAGATATAATAATGACCACCAAATAACTCAAGTAAAAAAATGTGCACTAATTTAAGAAACACACTAAAAGAACACATGACTAGAACATTAGATCAGGTTGGTCTTAAGCAACCTCCTATCATATAATACCCTAATAGGAAAGATGCACTAGACTAGGGGCCCAATTGAGAGCCTAACCATACAAAAGATAATCCCATAAGACACTTTCTAAGGCCCTAAA
The DNA here is from genome assembly GCA_032191745.1 of Picea mariana. Classification (NCBI taxonomy): domain Eukaryota; kingdom Viridiplantae; phylum Streptophyta; class Pinopsida; order Pinales; family Pinaceae; genus Picea; species Picea mariana. The sequence goes on from JASDQU010100787.1 coordinate 54,707, forward strand.
CATGAAGGAGGTCACCAAGATTTTTTTTTAGTTAAAACAATATTTAACCAAATTGCTAGAAAAGAAAATATAAAGGGAGAATTTGTTAATCATTATAAAATGGTGTTTCAGTTGCAAGGATTCATGAAGGAGTGCAAGGTCTCCATGCAGACTTATATAGTTGTCATCCCATGATGACTTTATCTAGAAATATATAAGGGCATGTTAACAGGATTTGACCTTATGAATCGACAACAATCCTAATGGAGATGGTCAATAATAAGTCAATAGGATTGGACAAATTTTCGTGTGAATTCTCTAAGTACACATGAGATTTTGTTGGGCTTGACTTCTTATAAGCCCCTACATAAAACATTTAAAAAACAAACATTAGAAGCTAGCATCTACATGTTGATTCTAAAGCCTAGTCATCTAGAGGTTATCACTATCTAAACATCAATAACTCATTATAAGTTTTTAGCTAAATCCCTAACCTTGCAAATCAAACACATCCTTCCAATTATTAAACTAAAGAAAATAAACTTTCTAAAAAAATTATTTCATTTTAAATAAAAATATAAACTTTCTAAAAAAATTATTTTATTTTAAATAAAAATATAAATATTTAAGAAAATATAAAATAAACTGAATTACTCACTTCCATAAATTGACTTTGAAAAAGCACATAATTGAAATTACCCATTATTCTATTTATACTCGAAATCCTTGTAATCATAAATAAATCTTTACATATATTTCCTTCTATAAACATCATAAAATTTGAACATAAATATTAAAAAGCCATAATTTTTACCCAATATCCGAAACATCAAAGTTCATCTACATCACCCATAACAATAAAATATTCCTAAAATTATGAATTAAAAGTTGTTATAAGAAAATTGATTTAGTGGGGTTCTATAACAAGGCCTTGGCAACCGCTCTCCCCTTTGTCATGCTGATCTTTCATTTCTTTGTGGCTTAGAGCTTTAGCTTCTGAATACTCTGCTCTAATATGGAGGACGCACGGGAAAAGAAATATGCACCAGTCTTTTCCGAAGATGAAATTGAAGAATATGAAGCAGCCATATCGCTTGAACAGGACGAATCAGAAAATAAATATGCACTGGCTAGTTTTGAAGCAGATGAGATTGAAGAATACGAAGCAGCCATGTCCCTTGAACGATTCCAGTACAAACCCCAAGAAATCAAGCATCTGGAAATTGTACCGGTTGTCTTTCCACATAAAGTTGGAGAAGTAAATGAAGTAGCCATGCCTGATCAAGTTTTATGTACTGCGCAGCTATTCTACCTCGCGTTTTCTCCAGCAAATCCGTATTCACAAGCAGGGGTTCGTAGGGTTTCATACGATGTCACGGGGAGAAAATCACCAAAACAAGCTCACGATGTAAACCCTCCGCCATATTTCCAAAAGCTTGTTGGCATTCTGGGACTGGGTTCTGGAGCTTCTGTGACAGCGGCATTCAATAATTTTGACAAACAGGCCTTAATTGCAATCCATAGCAAAGGTCTCAGGCATTTCACACAAGTAGCCACCGGAGAATATTTTTGTATGCATTACAGCGTTGAAGAAGAATCCCAGAGCGTTCAAAATGAATATAGACATTTAGAACCTGCACAAGAACTCATTCCAGTACATCTGAGAAATTTGATTGTTGGGAAGCTCAATGAATGCGCGGTTTTGTACGGAGAACTCTGTGTCGTTCCTTTCAAATTTGGTAAAATTCATACTGTCATGAAAGAGGCCGATACTGAGGATGCCGTTGCTCTTTGTATTGTTTCTTCAGATCCCTTATCAATTAATCAAACTTTCGCCAGAAAAACTTATCCCAAGGGAACGAAAATTGTTGTCAAGGAGCCTCGCCTGGTTAAAAGCAAGAACGGTTTCATATTCATTGACGTGGACAATCCTTTGTCCATTGAAAGGGTCGAGAGTTTTCCTTCACCTTCAGATGTAACTGATACGATCAATGAAAAATTCGAGCAGTGGTTTGGCGATGGGGATCGCGGTCACGAAGAAAAAGAATGGAACGAATGTGTTAGAAATTACACCAGATCCCAACTCTGCGGCCTCTCCAGGTATACTGGACATGAACAGAAGTTGAAACATGCATTCAAGTTGCTCTCCGATAGATGCCGTGCATACATTGAACTGCAACGATACGCAGAAGCGTTGCAAGATGCAGAGAAATGTTGGCAGTTGGAGCCTTCGAACACAATCTCTAATATTCTCAAAGTTGAATCGCTCGTGGCTCTGGGAAAATATAAAGCCGCATATAATTTTATTCAGACTTGTTCCAAACCCTTGAAGCAACATAATGCGGCCATTTTTCGCCAGACGTGCATGAAATATTATGACATCGGTGAATCCATAGCGGGAATTACAGGCAAATTAGAAATTCCCTCTTCTGAACCAGATGCCGATTTCATTGGGGCAGTCGAGATCAAGATGACAAAGAATGGATGCGGCAGAGGATTGTTTGCTACCGAGTCTATTAAAGCCGGTGAGGTTTTACTCGTCAGCAAGGCTCTGGCTGTCTGCGACAAATATTCTTCTTCTTTTATGTTCGATCCGTTGGAAAATGGTTTAATTCAAAATGTGAGGAATGCGCTCAGTGCAAAAGGGGACCGGACCCTGCAACATTTTTTTTCTCACGACGAAGAAAACTTCAACCCCATAATCCCAAAAATGTCTGAGTTCGTCGAGGAGTCGTCTGCTGGCGGGAACAGCTATACTCTGGAAATGACTTCACAGAACTTAAAGCTGAAGGTTCTGAAGGTGAATGTTCGTGAAATATTTAAGAACATCTCCGGCATTCAAGTGCAGAAGATCATACAACGCATAGCATTTGACGACCGTTCGCCGGCTGTAATAGAAGAATCTGTGCGGTTTTCAAACGCAGTGAGCTCTTGCGATCAAATGAGGAGATTCTTTGGGGTTTGGATACTGCCGTCCTTCATAAACCATTCTTGTGCTCCCAACGCGGCAAGAATCAACGTAGGCCGCGATATTATGAGGGTTCATGCCACCAAAGACATAAACAGAGGTGAAGAGATCACCATCCCGTACTTCGATGTTGTAGTCCCTGGCACTTTCCGACAGTCCGAGGCGTCCGAGAAATGGGGATTCTTCTGCCTTTGCCATCGATGCGCGTTCGAGAGATATATTATCACTAACAATGCAGAGGGCAGATTATGTTTTGAAAGATTCACGTTGGCCTACAACCAGGCCATTTCGTCCAGGGTACATGTGAAGCGTCCTCTTCTGCCATGTTACACCGGTTTTGATTCATCTGCTGGCAAGACCATCGATTTAGAATCCATGAGTGTCCTATCTACCGACGTCGAATTCTTTTCGAAGGACATTGATGTCGATGATCAAGAACGCCGATCGTGGATAATATCTGCGTTCGCTCTCTGTTACCTCGCGTTTCTTGTGGAGATGATGAGAGAATCCGGGAGAGAGGATCCTGGAGAATATGAGGATGACACTTACAGAGGAATTGTAAAGGATTTGATAGAAGCAATAGCTGGAACATGTCCTGGGGATCCTCGGTATTTACTGCTATGCCAAAAGTTCGCCCAGGCTTGGAAAAATCTTGCAGTAGCAGAAGCAGTAGCCAAGAACACAGAAGACTCTGAGATTTATAGTGTCTGTAGCTATGCAATAGATAGGGCTGAGGAGGAGACGAAGAAGGCTTTCATCTGCGTTTACGGACAGCAGAAGCCACATGTTGCAGCAGCGATTATGAGTAAATATTCCAACAAGGGAATCCTCTGATACTTAATTCGTTTATCCAATTTGGCCATGAGGTGTAGATCAGTTTATTTTTTGTCTGGGGTTTAGTACTCATCATGTAACTGCTTCAATATGGGGAGGGGTTGAGGTGGAACCCATGGGAATAAAAATTTTCCATGCTGTATTCAGGTTTCACTTAGTTTCACAATCTTGGTGACAGCATTCCATTCATGGGCAAATTGTTGATGACAACATTTTATTCATGAGCAAATTGTTTTTCCATTCAATATTAAAGCTATTAAAGCTAACCTCTGTATATGCTCAACCTAGCTAAAAAAAATAAAAAAATTGTTTATCTAATTTTAATTGCGTCATTCTCTTGTCTAAGATGACAAGGCAGTTTGAATTGTGTTCTGTTCTATCGTCTCAAATATATTTAGATTGGTTTAGTATTTATCACAGCGTTCCCTGTTGCCTGGTTTGTTATCTTTTTCCCAAATAAATACAGCTGAAATTTAAGGGTGCTCTAGTTCCAGATTTATGCCGAGTCAAGAAAAATTCAGTCTGTTTTGCTTCAATGTATGGTTATACGGGAAGAAGCTATAAGCTCAAATCTTTAACTTGCATTGGTATTTTTAAGCAATTTCTTACAATTTTTTTTCATCCAAATCTTTTTTTTTAATGTAGATTGTATATATATCTTTGTAAAATGAATGGTTATCTCTAAAAACTAGAAATTCAAATATCTCTAAAAATTAGAAATTTAAATAGTTTCCATTATTCTTATTTACTATATCTATTTAACTCTGGATTTATTAAGTGAGATCAAATTTGTGAAGTGTAACTTTTTTTTAAGTTTACAGTTTGAGAAATTTAATTCCTCTTGACACTTGATAGATTCAAATCTGTAATGTGCAATTTTTTTTTAAATTTACAGCTTGAGAGATCCAATCCCTCTTAACACTTACAGATCTTGACTTAAGATGGATAAATTATATCTATATCTACTTTTAAGGGAGAACAATTTCAATTAAAGTGTATTTTTTTAACTCTTAGTTTGATAGGTTCTAAACTATGTAATCAAGTTAAATAAAATATTTTATATAAAAAAATAAATTAAATCATTTAGAATCTGGTTAACTCCAATATAAATTTTCTAATGGGTTTAGCTTGGGTGGTTGGGAGGATTTATTTTTTAACAACAAAAACTATATTTTTTATATTAAAAGGGGGTTGTGCAGAAGAGGCAATCAACAGATATATTTTTCAAAATTCATAGAAGTCTTTATAAATGTGCTAATTTCCAAACAAACTATACTAGCCTTTAAAACAATTTCGAGATATGAGTTCCACGTAATTTCTCTTGTGACTTGCTTGACAAATGGATGGAGAGTGTCTTGAACTTCCTGTTCCATTCTTGAGTGAGGGGGACTTTGTTCCTTTATCTCCATAGGATCCCTGTTGTGGCAAACCGTTTCCTCCTCCCTCATTCAAATTTTCCAAGAGTTCTCAGAGCCTAAGTTGTTGGAGAAAAGAGAGTGATTCCATTCGCAAGGACACAACCAATGTGCATAGCCTATTACATTTTGCTTCTAGAAGAAGGATAGGAGTCATGCTTTTGGCATTTTGATGTTGGCATTTTGCGTGGCATTGGTCTACTTTAGCTCTAAATGTTTTGAGGAAAATAACATAAGAGATTTGTTATTTGCTTGGACAAATTCTTTGTGCCTACGAAAAATTCTTCACACCTCTTTAAATTTTGAGTTATCTATGACAACAAGCGGAATTCCCTTCACAACGATATTGATACTGGACCCAATTTCCCCCTAACAACGAACCTGAGAATAGTCGAATCTAGTGCATTTCCCTATAACATGCAAATTCACTAGAGAAATAGGAACTAAGAACACAAACAGAGGAACCGAGGCTTGCCTGGTTGAGTAGAAGGAAACTACCCACATTGAGAAAGGATAGAATGAAATCACCTTCCCCAATCTTCGTTGTGATGTCTTGAACCTCCCACATCGATCCTGTAAGGTACAAGATGTATGTAATATGAAAAAGCATAAATATTCAACAAAATATTGAGACTAGCAACACCAACAATAATATCTTTATTGAAAGAAAGCAATGTTCACTTGCCTCTTCGAGGAGGCAACCTCCGGCAGAGCAATGCTCTATTACAATAATTCTCATGGCAAATATTTCTCATGCCTCCTACTCTTATTTATACTAATTCTATCTTCTAAAGAACATTCTAGTGGAAGATCTTTCTAGAAGAGAAAAATTATATTAGGTATTCTTACATTGACTTGTTCACATTTATTAAATAGGCCTTATTAACTAATGTTGGCCTTTATTACATAGAAAACATATTATTCTACCTATGTGAGGGGTTAGGGAGGTTAGGTCCCTAACATGCCCTCCCCCTTGAAGAACGACCTTGTCCTCAAGGCTTGAGATGAGGAAATTGTTGTGGAATGGTTGTCGGCTCCCAGGTGGCATCTTCTAGAGTTATATCTTTCCATTGAACTAACACTTCCTTGATGGTGCACTGACGGAGATGACGCTCTCTCTAATCCAAGACGGCTTGTGATTGCAACCAAATAGAACCTTCTTCATCCAACTCAGGGAGACTAGTTTGAGTTTGGCACTTAGTTCCAATCACTTTCTTTATGCATGAGACATGAAAAAAAGGATGGAGCTTAGAATGACTAGGCAGAGCTAAACGGTAGTCCACATGCCCCACTCGCTTGAGAATCATATAAGGACCATAAAATTTGGGAGCAAGTTTCTGATAGTGTTTAGCTTTGAGTGAAGTCTTCTTATAAGGTTGTAGATGAAAAAACTCTTGGTCCCCTTCAACAAATTGACGTTTAGAACAACTTAATCTGCTTGTTGCTTCATGCAATTTTGAGCCATGACCAAATTTTCTTTGAGGGTACAGAGAATGGTCTCTCGGATTGTAACATTTTTTTCAACCTCCTAAACCTTCGAGACAATTGGCATATATGAGAGAATCGAAGATGGCTTTTGTCCATAGATTACTTTAAAATAAGTCATTTGAGTAGCGGTATGGTAAGATGTGTTGTACCACCATTTAGCTAGGGGTAACCACTAAGCCCACTTATTTTGTCTTTCGGATGCAAAACATCGCAAATATGTTTCCAAAAACTTGTTGACAACTTTAATTTGGCTACCAGTCTGGGGATGATAGGCAGTGCTGAGATGCAATTAGGTTCCCTAGAGCCTGAACAATTCTTGCCAAAAATTGTTGGTGAAAGTTGGATCTCTATCAGAGACAATAGAATGAGGAATTCCATGAAGTTTGAATATATTATCCATGAAAATTTCAGCCACTTTGGATGCAGTGAATGGGTGTTGAAGAGCACATAATTGAACATATTTGGAAAGACGATCTTCTACCACCATCATGATTGACTTATTTCCCAATTTAGGTAAGCCAACAATGAAATCCATAGAATTATCTCTCCAAATAGCACAGAGAATCGAAAGCAGTTGAAGTGTGCTTAGAGCTTTGACTATTTCTCCATTGTTGCGTAGACATACTTCACACTCAACCACAAAGGTGCAGACGTCCTGTTTCATACCATCCCCCAAAAAATAACATTTGATATGTTCATAGGTTTTGGTAAACCCAAAATGCCTAGCTATGGGTGAAACATGAAGCTTAGAACGGACTGTGGATTTAAATTGCGGCAATTTGCTTAAATACAGATGACCTTTGTAGTGAAGCTCTTCATTTTGCCAAGAGTACCTTGGAGAAGTTGGAGAATGGTGTTGCAATTGTTGGAGCAGGTTAGAAAGTTTGGGGTCTTGCAACCATTCCTAGCGAACACCTTGGAGAAAATATGGTACAATGAAGTAGAGGGAGAAGAGGGACCCTTCTTCTTCTTACTTTCTGGAAAGAGCGTCAACAACCACATTTTTGTTTCCCTTCTTGTAAATTATCTCATAATCATATCTAAATATCTTGGTCACCCACTTTTGTTTCTTCGGGAATGAAATTTATTGTGCCAGAAAATACTTGAGGCTCTGATGATCAGTTTTAATTTGGAAGCACTGCCCCAATAGATAAGGATGCCAAAGATCCATGGCATGAAAAATAGCCAAAATTTCCTTTTCATAGATTGATTGGCCCAAATGTCTCTCTGAAAGTTGTTTGTTAGTGAATTCCAAAGGCCTACCATCTTACATGAGGACTTACCCCAATTCCTTTCCCTGAAGCATCACATTCCAGGACAAAATTATTTGTGAATTCAGAAAGTGCTAGGACATGAGTTGTGCACATAGCCTCTTTCAAGGCGTGGAAGGATTGATCAACTATTGGAGTCCAAGTGAAATCATTCTTTTTAAGGAGAGCAGTGAGAGGTGCGACAATTTTTCCATAATTCTGAACAAACTTGCAATAATATCTTGTTAAACCCAAAAAACCATGCAAGATCTTAAGAGTTTTAAGGCAAGGCCAATCCTACATAGCTTCAGTTTTCTTAGGATCCACCCATACACCATCCTTGCCTAAAATATGACCCAGGTAATCCACTTCTGAGGCTTCAAAGGGACATTTAGATTTTTTGAGGAAAAGTTAGTGCTGAGAGGGTAGATGGAGAACTTGATCCACATGGGTGAGATGGGATGTTCAAGTTTTACTATAGATGAGAATATCATCAAAGAAAAATAAGACAAAATGATGGAGAAAAGAATGGAAGACATGATTCATGAGACTTTGGAAAGTGGAGGGAGCATTACACATGACAAAGGGCATTACCAAAAAATCAGAGTGACCCTCATGAGTTCTAAATGCGGTATTGGGAATGTCTTCCTCTTTCATCCGGATCTGGTGGTAGCCAGAACAGAGATCAAGTTTAGTAAAGTACTAAGCACCGTCAATTCATCTAATAGATCAAATGATAGAAATGGGAAATTTGTGTCTGATAGTGAATTTTTTTAGGGCACGAAAGTATGGATACATGTGCCAAGTTCCTTCTTTCTTGAGAGCCATGATCATAAGAGAAGAATACGGGATGGTACTAAGACAAATAACACCCACATCGAGAAATTCTTGAACAATTTTCTCAATTTCATTCTTTTGGGAAAAGGGATGATGATAAGGGTGAACATTGCGAGGAAGACCACCTAGGACTAGAGGAATGGAATGATCATGAACACCACGGGAAGGGGGAAGGCCATGGAGGGTGGAAATAACAACTTGGTGTTTAGAGAGGATAGATTGGAGGTGAGGATGCATAGAGGGTGTCTCAACTGCTTGAATGGAGTGGAGTTTGGAAATAATGCCTGAATGACCCTTTTTTAGGAGCTTTTCCATTCGATCAGAACGGTTGATCTCAGGGGAGCCTAGTGTGATGCCTTGGAACTTATACCATTGTCCCTCCTATTGGAATTTCATGGTTAACTCCTTAAAATCCACGAGAATGGGGCCGAGAGTGTGTAGCCATTCAACACCAAGCACAATGTCACAACCACCCATGTTGATAGAAAACATATGATATTTTAAGTTGTACTAACCAATTTGGAGACACACATTTCCCACTATATTTCATGGAACGCCATTGGCAATCATGATTTGAAACTTTTTTACTGCACAAATATAACAATTGATTTCTTGGGAAATGCAACAATGAATAAAAGTATGGGTGTTGCCATTGTCAACAACGATGATGACGTTCATATTCTTAATGTAGCCAATGAACTTGAGGTTTTGGGGAGTAGAGAAGCGAGGGAGGGCATGTAATGAAATCAATGGTTCATCTTCTGGTGGATCAGACGGTGGAGTAGGAGTATCGGGTGAGGGTAGTTCTTCCACCGGGAAAACTTCGACCTCCTTGTCAGTGACATCCTTAGAAATGGCCATAAAAATCTTTTGTTTGTTACACTTGTGCCCCAAAAAATATTTTTCATCACAATTATAGAAAAGGCCCTTGAGTTGGCATTCAGGCATTTATGCCCTAGTTAATTTCTAGATCTTGAGAGGATCAACATGAGGGGCGGGATTGGTAGGTCGAGGGCGAGGAAGAAAAGAGGATTTTCGGTCCTGGGAAAACACAACCTGTTGTGCTTCCTTGACACGTTGAGTGGCTTCCAACCACATCTGGGGGTGAGCCATGAGGGGCTGGGCTTAGATTTCATCCTTTAGGCAACTAATAAAGAATTCCCTAAAGAAGGCATCAGACATGCCCTTTGTTTTAAAAACCAATTTCTCAAATGCAATGATAAAGTCTTCCACTGTACCAAATTATTTCAACTTGGTCAAAGGGCCTAGGTAGTGTGTGTCGGTGTCAAAGTGCTCATAAATTTCAGTCATAAATTGTGTCCAAGAAACATACCCTTGGCGTGATTTTCTACACCATTGCCACCATTTCCAGTGTTCAAGATCTAGATAGAGGACACCATAACAAACTTTGGCCAAGTCATCAGTAATTCCATGCAGGGAGAAGTAATGTTCTATTTGAGTGACCCAACTAGTGGGATTTGAGCCATCAAATTTGTCCAACTCCACTTGCAGAAGACCTATATCACAATGAAGAGGGTTGGACTAAAAAGTATGGTAATTGGAGGAAGCAACACCTTCTGTGTTAAAAGGTTGTTCATATGAGGTAAGGTCACTGATAATATTTCGTTTTGTGAAGAGTATAGAAACAAAGGATTCAAGTTGGCTATCGAGGTGGCCAATGATGTCCTCGTCATGGCATGTTTCATGCCTTCCATTTCCTTCTTCATGTCTTGTTTCATGTCTTTCATTGTGGCATCTAGAATGGAATTGAGGCGGGTTTCAAGGTCTTGGTTGTGGGTGTGTTCCATGGTGAAAGTGAAACACAAGAATGGGGCGGGTGGGTCCACATAGAAAGGGGTTACTAGTGAAGGATACCACTACAATCAAGGCAAAGAGAGGAATCCAATAGAATAGGTGGGAGATAAGGGTGTTAGAAAGGGTGGGTGGGTCCACGAGAAAAAAAGGATGACAAGTGATATATACCACTACGATCATGGAGAAAAGGGGAATCCAATGGGATAGGTCTCAAATAACACTACTAGGAAGGGGGTTAGGTCCATGGAAAAAATGGATTAAAAATGATAGGTACCATTGTGATCAGGGCGAAGAGAGGAATCTAATGGGATAGGTCCCAAAAAAGGGTGCCGACGAAATAACTGGTTTTTGTTTTTTAAACTTCTACAGAGTTATACTCTGACCTAAAGAATAATACAGTGGAGAATGGCCCAAATTGTTAACAAGACAAATTCTGTAGGAATTTCGCAACCAGAATGCAGGAGGCAGGGTTGCATGAAAATATAACTTGTTTGTTCCTTTTCTATTATGTTTATTTCCTAGGGGTTAGGGTTTATAGGGTTTCTACAGACAAGGGTTTTCCCTATGGTATAAAATTCAGATATACATGTGGGTTCAAACAAAAGTACTTCTCCCAATATCTCTAGGCACCAACTAAATAGGCTTGATTGAACCCTTAGTCGTACTACCCGAGTACCAAAGTAATAGAGAGTATCTTCCTGAGTGTTGTTCTCAGTTTCACTATAGCAATGAGGAAATCGATCGACTAATCTAGGGATGGTTTCAGGAAACCTAGGGGTCTCCTGACATACCTGTCGGTACGTGGTAGTGATGGTTGTGTATAGATTATGTCTGATGTGGTACTACTCGAGGGGTACCAACATGGGTTATAGAGGTTTCCAACAAGGTGAAACATTTGTTTCTAGACAACCCTATGAAATTGTCTGTATTTCCTATGTATAGTCTTCCCCACTGTAGTTTTACCCACTAAGCGACATATCTATGTTCTTTAAAAATGTTGACATTACATGTCTCTACCTTTAAAAAAAATCCCACAATTTCTGTAGAGGAAAGTGCTTTGATACCACTTGTAAGGTACTAGATGTAATGTAATATGTAGAAATAGAAATATTCAGCAAAATACCAATGGAACAACAAAATATTGAGAATAAAAACACCAACAATAATACCATTATTGAAAGAAAGCAATGTTCACTTGCCTCTTCGAGGGGGAAAACTACAACAAAGTAACACTCTATTACAACAATTCTCATGACAAAGATTTATCATGCATCCTACTCTTATTTACTCTAATTCTAACTTCTAAAGAACATTCTAAAGGAAGATCTTTCTAGAAGCAGAAGCTTCTATTAGGTCTTCTTAAATTGACATGTCCACGTTTATTAAATAGGCCTTATTAACTAATGTTAACCTTTATTACATGGAAAATGTATTATTCTACCTATGTGAGGGGTTAGGGAGGTTAGGTACCTAACAAGGCCTCCCCTCTTGGACCCCAAACATGTTTACTACCTCTATTGCCCACCTCCATAATGTAGGACGAACCACGAGATGAACAGAAACAAAGGAACATTGCCCCATATGTTGATGGTAGACAAAACCGAGAGAACTTAATTTCCAAATCCCCGATTTGATTAGGTATATGTTAAAAATGCAAAGGCCACATGCCATCTGTCCCTGCATGACCTCCAACTATTGTTGTGATGTTAATGCTAATTGGGTTGTGCACCATTTTTTATTAAGGTATATCAGAGGTGATTGGAACCCGATTTTTAAACAAGGAACCTTTTCTTAGTTTCGTTTCCACCTTGTCCAAATACTCTGAACTAGAAAATTTGGTTTGCTCCCCTGAGGATTGCCTTGTTCCTTTACAACTCTAATAATGAGAAACGAGTCTCCAAACAATGTCAAACTTTTGATTTCGTTATCCTTGGAAATGATGAGGCCACACCATAAAGAGTAAGTTTCCAAAATGTTTTTAGATATGTTCCCAAGCCCCAAAGCATAATTTACTATATGATTTCCTCTGAGATCATGAATATTCCCTTTGCACTTTCCACCCATGGTTAGGAGGAATTTGTTATCCTCCCCACCTAATTTCAATTCCCACTAATGTTTGTTATGTTGCAAAATCCCACCTCAATTGACTGAGTTGGTTGTGTTATCGCACAGTTTGTAGTTAAGATAAAAGATAGATGCAAAGAGACAAATTGGCGTAACTGAACCAATCCCACCCAATGTCACCTCGATGGGAAGGTTCTTTCTGTTTAGGGAAGTAATGCCTAGGGGAGATGTCCTCGGTGACCTGGGGTTTTGAAAAGGCAAAGGATTATAAGATAAAAGGTAAATTCCCCCATCACAAGTCACCACCGAGCAGATAGTCTAGCTAACAGCCAATAAAGAGAAGTTACAACCAAGAGATAGAGATGCACCTGCCCGAGACAAAGAAACAATAAATAGATATATGAAAGCTTACTCACTTGGTTAGTACTTCATGTAATCAATGACTATCTGATATATAAGCAATTGAATAATGAATATTGACGAAGTCAATGTTTATAAAATATCAATGATGCACAATGTCACTTCTTCAATAAATGCTAAGAAAATGTGGCATTCAATGTTAATAATCAATATTTCATTCAAGTAATGCCATTAAATAACCATTTGATTGCTCACAAGTAGGATGATAGCTGCATAATGATGTTAATAGCAAGATATGACGACAATATTTAGTTAGTAGGGTTAGAATAGTTAGGGTTTCATTCAAAGTATTAAGAGTTGTTTTTTATCATAGTACTCACATGCTAGGTCTTAGATCAGTGTGTTCCTAGGGTTAATGGAGTCAAAAGGAGGATGAAAAGGTTGAAGGATCAAGGAACATAATGAGACTAAGGGCGTGGGGGTCAAGCCTTGAAGTTTTGTTATGGCAAGGCCTCAAGGACAAAACCCTAGGGGAGAGAGGCTCACTTTGGTGTAAGGGAACTAGGCCTCAGTGCTCTCTCCTCCTTCCTTAGGTCAATGGAAAAAACGGATAGCTCAAAAAGTGGCATAAAACTAAGACAAGAGGTTTTGCAGGAAACATGTTTCTATGGCAAGTCTTTACCAACAAACCATAGAAAAATGGCTCATCAAGGTTTAGGGGAACTAGGCCTTAATGCGTCTTCTCCTTCTTATCCCAATAAGAAAAACGACTAGCTTGGAAGAGAAAGAAAAGAGTGTTGCTAAGACAAGGCTCTATCTCTCTTCGATAAATGGCTCAAAATCTTGACAGGGACATGAGACAAGGACCTACAATGTGTTCTTGTTACCTAGGGTTTATTCAACAAATCATAACAATATATGCAAGAAATAACAATACAACCATTCAATTAAGAAGTTTTAAAGAAATTTACTTACATTTCACCAAGAAATAACATAGCAAACACTAGTTGTAACACCTTCCACCAAGATAAATGCCAATAAATGCCAATAAAAGACTTCCTTCAACAAGTGTGCCTCACAATTTCAGCCAAGAACTCCAAGTGTAGCACAAATTTCAGAACTCACTAATGAGTGAGTGAGAGATGCTGAAAAAATGAAGGCAAAAACCCTCAATTTATACAGTACCATGACCTAATTTCACTTTTAGGTCATAAAAAGGCCTACAAGCCCAAAATACTAAAAATCATATTGTTTTACATTAAATGTTCAAAATTAAACCCTAATCAAGCTAAAGAGAGATGGCATGCCCCTTTTAGGGTGACGTTAGCCCCTTCTAGGGAAAATGCAGCATCCTGGAGCAAAACGTTAGCCCTCCTTGGGCTTCTCCAACTTGCCACACGTGCCAAAACTGCCCCAGTTGTCTCCCAAAGCATCCATGCTTCTAGGTAACGTCATGGTCATGAAGGTTGACGTCCTAGGCCTTCCAAGTCCAACATTCCACTAAAAAGGGCACAATCCCCCTAGGTTAAGCTATGTCGGGGTGCCTCTGCAAGACGTCCTCCTTCTCTCCTGTGCAAACCCCTCTGTCTGGTCTCTACCCTGTCTCTGCCCCCTAATGGAGTCCCAACATCCATCTGGTGGGATCTTCATCCCCATGGAGGTTCGAACTGATCATCTCCCCATGTGTACCGGTCCAACATGGTACCTGTCCATCGGGCATGATCCTGCACATCAACAGCTACGCCATCCATGGGATCATAAGTCACAGGGATCATAGCAATGTCAATCAAATATCATTATCAATATTATTAAACATGTGCATAAAACCCCTATTACCCTAGTTAAAATCTCAAAGACATTATACAAGCCTGCAATACAAGTTTGGAGAAAGTAACAAGGCGTCCTATTGGGCTAGTGTCCACTGGAAGAGGAAAGTTTCTGGAAGAGACCTCATCTGAGCCATGCAAATGGGTTATGTGGATAAGAGATGTCCAGGCAAGTGGGTGCCGTGAGAGAAGACGATGCAAAGTCTTACCTGTGAGTGCCTTTCTAGAAGGGAATTTGCACATGTCCTGGATGCAATTTTTTCCAATCCCATTCATGCCTTTTATTCCTTATTTCTTTTTCGTCAAGAAGTTAGTCATGGGACACTACCCTGACGTGGTGACCAGTGGTGACAGTGTTACCCACAAGTACTTTCACAAAAATGAGAAGGTTGGATCGTGATGAGACCCCCTTTCTCTTGGCCATGCAACCAAGAGTCACTACCCTGGCTTGGTAACCAGCTAGTGGTAATGTCATACTGCTAGGTACCCATGGACCTAATGGGTTGGCTCGTGATGAGACCCCCTATCCTCTGACCAGGTATTGTTTTATTATTTTTATGGGTCCCTCTTGTTTATTTTTGAGATGATCCGGGTGGATATCGGTGGCCACCCACCTCTTCCAACTGGCTCAAAATAGTTTTCTGACAATTTTGGCAATTTACTATTTTTAGCAATTTTAACTTTCGAGGACATTTTGAGGGCCTAAATGAAGGTTTTTCATGATAGATCTTCTCAATGATAGTTGAAGGCATGATTGAGCCCTCGGAATTAATATCCTTGACGATACCTTTCCAACGGGCTATCATACACCTAAAACAGAGATTGTATGCAAAAGTTACGACCCTGGGAAGTTGATGTACTAACTTACCCAAATGGGGCCCACATGACTTTTGGCGCTTCATCTCCTAGGGTTGGGTTTTTGGATGTATAGAGTTTTTGGCATTCTTGTTTATTGTAAAAAAAGCCTTCAGAGCCTCATTGTAATCATCTTCTGGCGAATGAGCGCAGCTGTCACATCTCTTCTTAGAGATAAGCCGCCACCATTCCAGCAAGCTTGTTTCCACTTCATTTTACAGTTTCAGCTTATTTCCTTATTGAATAGAAAACCAATTTTACTGTATCTCTATTATTTTCTATTAAGAACCTATTAATAATCTGTAGTCATTTCATTTTTCTCATAAAATCTGGATCAGTGGTATCAGAGCGGTCTGCTCGTTGTCGTCTTAATGTATGTCCCCAACGAGGTTGGAGTACAAAGAGTTGGGTCTTGAGCTTGTTTCTCTTGAGGAAAAAATCTCTCGCACACCCAAGTGACCTCTCATGGAAGGAGAAAAGAAATATGATGGGTTAGGAGATCCTTTCAAACTATTGATTGAGGAAGCCCTCACGCAACAAAAGGAATGAGATGATGGATAGTTTCACGCAAATCCTTCGACGACTACCAACAGGAGACGCATCTTCTTCGAGCGGAGGCGCCACCCCCTTCAAGGTACAAATAAACTTCGATATTCCTATATTTGAAGTTCATATAGACGCAGATGCTATAGACAAGTGGTTGAATCTACTAGAAGGGTATTTTTATGTCCATAACTTTTCAAATAGAGAAAAGATTACTTTTGCGCTCCTGAAAGTTGTTCCCCATGTCAAAGATTGGTGGGAAACTTTCTGTGAGAAAAAGGAAATAGAGGAACCCTCACTATTTACAGTCACGACCACCTGGGATTCCTTCAGGGATGTTATTAAGGAACAATACTACCCTGTCGGAAGTTATGAGGACTTGTATACCAAATGGACCACACTGTGGCAAGAAAGAGACCAAGCAGTGCCAGATTTCATGAGTATCTTTCATCCCTTGCGCACCAAGTTGGGTATCAAATATTCAGAGAGACATATGGTGCTCAAGTATCACGACACTCTGCATAGATACATCCATATTGAAATGGAATTTTTGGACATCTCATCCTTTGGCGCGGCCTACCGATATGTCGTCAAAATCGAGTAGAAGCTCAAACAAAAGATGTGGTAATTTGGGCCTGGGAACCCCTCACAACAAAATATAAGAAAGGGCATCCCCAACCCAGAGAACAAAGGATAGAGAAAATATGGACAGTATCAGGAAAACCAGTTCAAGCCACAAGAAAAGAAGGACACCAGAAAGACAAAGAAAGATACCAGAAAGTGGTGTGACTTCCATAAGAGCTCTTGGCATAACACTGTTGACTACTGCTCAAAGCAGTCATTGGTGGCCGAAGTGAAAGCCTTTGAATCAGATGTGGGTTCAGACTCTGAGCTAGAACTAGAAAGGGGAAGACAGATCATTGATACATAACCCATTGCCACTGTTGCTACCACCAAGCTTCAGCCTGGTGAACCAGACGAGCCAAAAGAAGGAGAACGCCTCTTCCATTCACAGATGTGGTTAAAAGACACCCCATTGCACTTCATCGTGGATAGAGGTAGCTAGAAGAAACTCATCTCAGCAGATATCGTCAAGTGACTGGCCTTGCCGACAACACTGCACCCACAACCCTACACCATTGGATGGCTCTGCCAAGGAAGCGATCTCCACGTCAGCCAACAATGTCGACTGTCGTATGACATCAAGCCCTTCAAAGAAGAGGTATTGTGTGATGTTGCTCCTCTCAAATTTTTTGATTTTCTTTTGGGCCAACCTTATTTATGGAAATGGCATGTTGTATATGAGTCTAGGCCTCGTC
>JASDQU010100787.1:72803-88682 GCA_032191745.1 Picea mariana
TCTGGATTTATTAAGTGAGGATCAAATTTGTAAAGTGCAAATCTTTTTTAAGTTTACAGTTAGAGAAATTTAATCCCTCTTGACACTTGATAGATCCAAATTTGTAATATGCAAATTTTTCCTAAGTTTACAGCTTGAGAGATCCGATCCCTCTTGACACTTACATGACACTTACAGATCTTGATCTTGATTTAAGATGGATAAATTATATCTATAGCTACTTTTAAGGGAGAACAATTTCAATTAAAGTGTATTTTTTTAACTCTTAGTTTGATAGGTTCTAAACTATCTATTCAAGTTGAATAAAATATTTTATATAAAAAAATAAATTAAATCATTTAGAATCTGATTAATAAATTTTCTAATGGGTTTAGCTTGGGTGGTTGGGAGGATTTATTTTTTAACAACAAAAACTATATTTTTTATATTAAAAGGGGGTTGTGCAAAGGAGGCAATCAACAGATACATTTTTCAAAATTCATAGAAGTCTTTATAAATGTGCTAATTTCCAAACAAACTATACTAGCCTTTAAAACAATTTCGAGATATGAGTTCCACATAATTTCTCTTGTGACTTGCTTGACAAATGGATGGAGAGTGTCTTGAACTTCCTGTTCCACTCTTGAGTGAGGGGGACTTTGTTCCTTTATCTCCATAGGATCCCTCTTGTGGCAAACCGTTTCCTCCTCCCTCATTCAAATTTTCCAAGAGTTCCCAGAGCCTAAGTTGTTGGAGAAAAGAGAGAGTGATTCCATTCGTGAGGACACAACCAATGTGCATAGCCTATTACATTTTGCTTTTAGAGAGTCAATCCTTTGTTTCTGAAGAAGGATGGGAGTCATGCTTTTGGCATTTTGATGTTGGCATTTTGCGTGGCATTGGTCTACTCTAACTCTAAATGTTTTGAGGAAAAGAACATAAGAGATTTGTTATTTTCTTGGAAAACTTCTTTGTGCCTGGGAAAAATTCTTCGCACCTCTTTAAATTTTGAGTTATCTATGACAACAAGCGAAATTCCCTTCACAATGATATTGATACTGGACCCAATTTCCCCCTAACAACGAACCTGAGAATAGTCGAATCTAGTGCACTTCCCTATAGCATGCAAATTCACTAAAGAAATAGGAACTAAGAACACAAACAGAGGAACCGAGGCTTACCTGGTTGAGTAGAAGGAAATTACCCACATTGAGAAAGGATAGAATGAAATCACCTTCCCCAATCTTCGTTGTGATGTCTTGAACCTCCCACATCAATCCTATAAGGTACAAGATGTAATGTAATATGCAAAAGCATAAATATTCAACAAAATACCAATGGAACAACAAAATATTGAGACTAGCAACACCAACAATAATACCTTTATTGAAAGAAAGCAATGTTCACTTGCCTCTTCTAGGAGGCAACCTTCCAGCAAAGCAATGCTCTATTACAATAATTCTCATGACAAATATTTATCATTCCTCCTACTCTTATTTATACTAATTCTATCTTCTAAAGAACATTCTAGTGGAAGATCTTTCTAGAAGAGAAAAAATATATTAGGTCTTCTTACATTGACTTGTTCACATTTATTAAATAGGCCTTATTAACTAATGTTGGTCTTTATTACATGGAAAACATATTATTCTACCTATGTGAGGGGTTAGGGAGGTTAGGTCCCTAACATGCCCTCCCCCTTGAAGAATGACCTTGTCCTCAAGGCTTGAGATGAGGAAATTGTTGAGGAATGGTTGTCGACTCCCAGGTGGCATCTTCTAGAGTTATATCTTTCCATTGAACTAACACTTCCTTGATGGTGCACTCACGAAGATGACGCTCTCTCTAATCCAAGATGGCTTGTGGTTGCAACCAAATGGAACCTTCTTCATCCAACTCAGGGAGACTAGTTTGAGTTTGGCACTTAGTTCCAATCACTTTCTTTACACATGAGACATGAAAAAAAGGATGGAGCTTAGAATGACTAGGCAGAGTTAAACGGTAGTCCACATGCCCCACTCGCTTGAGAATCATATAAGGACCATAAAATTTGGGAGCAAGTTTATGACAGTGCTTAGCTTTGAGTGAAGTCTTCTTATAAGGTTGTAGATGAAAAAACTCTTGGTCCCCTTCATCAAATTGACGTTTAGAACAACTTAATCTGCTTGTTACTTCATGCAATTTTGAGCCATGACCAAATTTTCTTTGAGGGTACGGAGAATGGTCTCTCGGATTGTAACATTTTTTTCAACCTCCTAAACCTTCGAGACAATTGGCATATATGAGAGAATCGAAGATGGATTTTTTCCATAGATTACTTCAAAATAAGTCATGTGAGTAGCGGTATGGTAATATGTGTTGTACCACAATTTAGCTAGGGGTAACCACTAAGCCCACTTATTTTATCTTTCGGATGCAAAACATCACAAATATATTTCCAAACACTTGTTGACAACTTTAATTTGGCTACCAGTTTGGGGATGATAGGTGGTGTTGAGATGCAATTAGGTTCCCTAGAGCCTGAACAATTCTTGCCAAAAATTGTTTGTGAAAGTTGGATCTCTATCAGAGACAATAGAATGAGGCATTCCATGAAGTTTGAATATATTATCCATGAAAATTTCAGCCGCTGTGGATGCGGTGAATGGGTGTTGAAGAGCACATAATTGAACATATTTGAAAAGATGGTCTTCTACCACCATCATGACTGACTTATTTCCCAATTTAGGTAAGCCAACAATGAAATCCATAGAAATATCCCTCCAAATAGCACGGAGAATCGGAAGCAGTTGAAGTGTGCCTAGAGCTTTGACTATTTCTCCATTGTTGCATAGACATACTTCATACTCAACCACAAAGGTGCAGACGTCCTGTTTCATACCATCCCCCCAAAAATAACATTTGATATGTTCATAGGTTTTGGTAAACCTGAAATGCCTAGCTATGGGTGAAACATGAAGCTTAGAAACGACCGTGGATTTAAATTGCGACAATTTGCTTAAATACAGATGACCTTTGTAGTGAAGCTCTTCGTTTTGCCAAGAGTACCTTGGAGAAGTAGGAAAATGGTGTTGCAATTGTTGGAGCATGCTAGAAAGTTTGGGGTCTTGCAACCATTCCTAGCAAACACCTTGGAGAAAGTATGGTACAATGAAGTAGAGGGAAAAGAGGGACCCTTCTTCTTCATACTTTCTAGAAAGAGCGTCAACAACCACATTTTTGTTTCTCTTCTTGTAAATTATCTCATAATCATATCTAAATATCTTGGTCACCCACTTTTGTTGCTTTGGGGATGAAATTTATTGTTCCAAAAAATACTTGAGGCTTTGATGATCAGTTTTAATTTGGAAGCACTGCCCCAATAGATAAGGATGCCAAAGATCCATGGCATGAAAAATAGCCAAAATTTCCTTTTCATAGATTGATTGTCCCAAATGTCTCTCTGAAAGTTGTTTGCTAGTGAAGTCCAAAGGCCTGCCATCTTGCATGAGGACTGCCCCAATTCCTTTCCCTGAAGCATCACATTCTAGGACAAAATTATTTGTGACTTCAGAAAGTGCTAGGACATGAGTTGTGCACACAGCCTCTTTCAAGGCGTGGAAGGATTGATCAACTGTTGGAGTCCAAGTGAAAGCATTCTTTTTAAGGAGAGCAGTGAGAGGTGTGACAATTTTTCCATAATTCTGAACAAACTTGCGATAATATCCCGTTAAACCCAAAAAACCATGCAAGATCTTAAGAGTTTTAAGGTAAGGCCAATCCTGCATAGCTTCAGTTTTCTTAGGATCCACCCATACACCATCCTTGCCTAAAATATGACCCAGGTAATCCACTTCTGAGGCTCCAAAGGGACATTTAGATTGTTTGAGGAAGAGTTAGTGCTGAGAGGGTAGATGGAGAACTTGATCCCCATGGGTGAGATGGGATGTTCAAGTTTTACTATAGATGAGAATATCATCAAAGAAAAATAAGACAATGATGGAGAAAAGGATGGAAGACATGATTCATGAGACTTTGGAAAGTGGAGGGAGAATTACACATGACAAAGGGCATTACCAAGAAATCAGAGTGACCCTCATGAGTTCTAAATGCAATATTGGGAATGTCTTCCTCTTTCATTCGGATTTGGTGGTAGCCAGAATGGAGATCAAGTTTAGTAAAGTACTAAGCACTGTCAATTCATCCAATAGATCATCAATGATAGAAATGGGAAATTTGTCTTTGATGGTGAATTTTTTTAGGGCACGAAAGTATGGATACATGTGCCAATTTCCTTCTTTCTTGAGTACCATGATCACAAGAGAAGAATAGGGGATGGTACTAAGACAGATAACACCCGCATCGAGAAATTCTTGAACAATTTTCTCAATTTAATTCTTCTGGGAAAAGGGATGATGATAAGGGCAAACATTGCGAGGAAGATCGCCTAGGACTAGAGGAATGGAATGATAATGAACACCACGAGAAAGGGGAAGGCCATGGAGGGTGGAAATAACAACTTGGTGTTTAGAGAGGATAGATGGGAGGTGAGGATGCATAGAGGGTGTCTCAACTGCTTGAATGGAATGGAGTTTGGAAATAACGTCTGAATGACCCTTTTTTAGGAGCTTTTCCATTCGACCGGAACTGTTGATCTCAGGGGAGCCTAATGTGATGCCTTGGAACTTATACCATTGTCCCTCCTATTGGAATTTCATGGTTAACTCCTTAAAATCCATGAGAATGGGGCTGAGAGAGTGTGTAGCCATTCAACACTGAGCACAATGTCACAACCGCCCATGTCGATAGAAAACATATGATATTTTAAGTTGTATTGACCAATTTGGAGACACACATTTTCACAATTCCCACTATATTTCATGGAACACCATTGGCAATCATGATTTGAAAACTTTTGACTGCACGAATATAACAATTGATTTCCCGGGCAATGTGACAATGAATAAAAGTATGGGTGTTGCCATTGTCAACAATGATGATGACATTCATATGCTTAATCTAGCCAATGAACTTGAGGTTTTGGGGAGTAGAGAAGTGAGGGAGGACATGTAATGAAATCAATGGTTCATCTTCTGGTGGATCAGACGGTGGAGTAGGAGTATCGGGTGGGGGTAGTTCTTCCACCGGGAAAACTTCGACCTCCTCGTCAGTGACATCCTCAGAAATGGCCATAAAAATCTTTTGTTTGTTACACTTGTGCCCCAAAAAATATTTTTCATCACAATTATAGAAAAGGCCCTTGATTTGTCATTCAAGCATTTATGCCCTAGTTAATTTCTAGATCTTGAGAGGATCAACATGAGGGGAGGGATTGGTAGGTCGCGGGCGAGGAAGAAAAGAGGATTTTCGGTCCTGGGAAAACACAACCTGTTGTGCTTCCTTGACACGTTGAGTAGATTCCAACCACATTTGGGGGTGAGCCATGAGGGGCTGGGCTTAGATTTCATCCTTTAGGCAACTAATAAAGCATTCCCTAAAGAAAGCATCAGACATGCCCTTTGTTTTGAAAACCAATTTCTCAAATGCAGTGATAAATTCTTCCACTGTACCAAATTATTTCAACTTGGTCAAAGGGCCTAGGTAGTGTGTGTCGGTGTCAAAGCGCTCATAAATTTCAATCATAAATTGTGTCCAAGAAACATACCCTTGGCGTGATTTTCTACACCATTTCCACCATTTCCAGCGATCAAGATCTAGATAGAGGACACCATAACAAACTTTGGCCAAGTCATCAATAATTCCATGTAGGGAGAAGTAATGTTCTATTTGAGTGACCCAACTAGTGGGATCTGAGCCATCAAATTTGTTCAACTCCACTTGCAAAAGATGTATATCACAATGAAGGGGGTTGGACTAAAAAGTATGGTAATTGGAGGAAGCAACACCTTCTATGTTAAAAGGTTGTTCATATGAGGTAAGGTTGTTGATAATATTTCATTTTGTGAAGAGTACGGAAACAAAGGATTCAAGTTGGCTATCGAGGTGGCCAGTGATGTCCTCATCATGGTCTGTTTCATGCCTTCCATTTCCTTCTTCATGTCTTGTTTCATGTCTTTCATTGTGGCATCTAGAATGAAATTGAGGCGGGTTTCAAGGTCTTGGTTGTGGGTGTGTTCCATGGTGAAAGTGAAACACAAGAATGGGGCAGGTGGGTCCACATAGAAAGGGGTTACTAGTGAAGGGTACCACTACAATCAAGGCAAAGAGAGGAATCCAATAGAATAGGTGGGAGATAAGGGTGTTAGAAAGGGTGGGTGGGTCCACAGGAAAAAAAGGATGACAAGTGATATATACCACTACGATCATGGAGAAAAGGGGAATCCAATGGGATATGTCTCAAATAAGGCTACTAGGAAGGGGGTCAGGTCCATGGAAAAAATGGATTAAAAATGATAGGTACCATTGTGATCAGGGCGAAGAGAGGAATCTAATGGGATAGGTCTCGAAAAAGGGTGTCGGCGGAATCACTAGTTTTTGTTTTTAAAATTTCTACAGAGTTATACTCTGACCTAAAGAATAATACAGTGGAGAATGGCCCAAATTGTTAACAAGACAAATTCTGTAGGAATTTCGCAACCAGAATGCAGGAGGCAAGGTTGCATGAAAATATAACTTGTTTGTTCCTTTTCTGTTATGTTTATTTCCTAGGGGTTAGGGATTATAGGGTTCCTACAGACAAGGGTTTTCCCTGTTGTATAAAATTCAGATATACATGTGAGGTCAAACAAAAGTACTTCTCCCAATATCTTTGGGCACCAACTGAATAAGCTCGATCATACCCTTAGTCGTACTACCCGATTACCAAAGTAATAGAGAGTATCTTCCCGAGTGTTGTTCTCGATTTCACTATAGCAGTGAGGAAATCGATCGACTGATCTAGGGATGGTTTCAGGGAACCGAGGAGTCTCTTGATATACCTGTCGGTACGTGGTAGTGATGGTTGTGTATAGATTTTGTCTGATGTGGTACTACTCGAGGGGTACCAACATGGGTTATAGAGGTTTCCAACAAGGTGAAATGTTTGTTTCTAGACAACCCTATGAAATTGTCTGTATTTCCTATGTATAGTCTTCCCCACTGTAGTTTTACCCACTAAGCGACATATCTATGTTCTTTAAAGACGTTGACAATACATATCTCTACCTTGAAAAAAAATCCCATAGTTTCTGCAGAGGAAAGTGCTCTGATACCACTTGTAAGGTACTAGATGTAATGCAATATGTAGAAATAGAAATATTCAGCAAAATACCAATGGAACAACAAAATATTGAGAATAGAAACACCAACAATAATACCATTATTGAAAGAAATCAATGTTCACTTGCCTCTTTGAGGGGGAAAACTACAACAAAGTAACACTTTATTACAACAATTCTCATGACAAAGATTTATCATGCCTCCTACTTTTATTTACTCTAATTCTAACTTCTAAAGAACATTCTAAAGGAAGATCTTTCTAGAAGCGGAAGCTTCTATTAGGTCTTCTTAAATTGACTTGTTCATGTTTATTAAATAGGCCTTATTAACTAATGTCGACCTTTATTACATGGAAAATGTAGTATTCTACCTATGTGAGGGGTTAGGGAGGTTAGGTACCTAACAAGGCCTCCCCTCTTGGACCCCAAACATGTTTACTACCTCTATTGCCCACCTACATAATGTAGGACGAACCACGAGATGAAAAGAAACAAAGGAACATTGTCCCATATGTTGATGGTAGACAAAACCGAGGGCACTTAATTTCCAAATCCTCGATTTGATTAAGTATATGTTAAAAATGCAAAGGCCACATGCCATCTGTCCCTATATGACCTCCAACTATTGTTGTGATGTTAATGCTAATTGGGTTGTGCACCATTGTTGATTAAGGTATATGAGAGGTGATTGGAACCCAATTTTTAAACAAGGAACCTTTTCTTAGTTTCGTTTCCACCTTATCCAAATACTCTGAACTAGAAAATTTGGTTTTCTCCCATGAGGATTGCCTTGTTCCTTTACAACTCTAATAATGAGAAACGAGTCTCCAAACAATGTCAAAATTTGATTTCGTTATCCTTGGAAATGATGAGGCCACACCATAAAGAGTAAGTTTCCAAAATGTTTTTAGATATGTTCCCAAGCCCCAAAGCATAATTTACTATATGATTTCCTCTGAGATCATGAATAGTCCCCTTGCACTTTCCACCCATGGTTGGGAGGAATTTTTTATCCTCCCCACCTAATTTCAATTCCCACTAATGTTTGTTATGTTGCAAAATTCTACCTCAGTTGACTGAGTTGGTTGTGTTATCACACAGTTTGTAGTTAATATAAAAGATAGATGCAAAGAGGCAAATTGGCGTAACTGAACCAATCCCACCCAATGTCATCTCGATGGGAAGGTTCTTTCTGTTTAGGGAAGTAATGCCCAGGGGAGACGCCCCCGGTGGCCTGGGGTTTTGAGAAGGCAAATGATTATAAGATAAAAGGTAAATTCCCCCATCACAAGTCACCACCGAGCAGATAGCCCGGCTAACAGCCAATAAAGAGAATTTACAACCAAGAGATAGAGATGTACCTGCCCAAGACAAAGCAACATGAAATAGATATATGCAAGCTTACTCACTTGGTTAGTACTTCATGTAATCAATGACTATCTGATATATAAGCAATTGAATAATGAATATTGACGAAGTCAATGTTTATAAAATATCAATGATGCTCAATGTCACTTCTTCAATAAATGCTAAGAAAACGTGGCATTCAATGTTAATAATCAATATTTCATTCAAGTAATGCCCTGAAATAACCATTTGATTGCTCACAAGCAGGACGATAGTTGCATAGTGATGTTAATAATAAGATATGACGACAATATTTAGTTAGTAGGGTTAGTCTTAGGATAGGGTTAGAATAGTTAGGGTTTCATTCAAAGTATTAAGAGTTGTTTTTTGATCATAGTACTCACAGGCTAGGTCTTAGATCAGTGTGCTCCTAGGGTTAATGGAGTCAAAAGGAGGACGCAGAGGTTGAAGGATCAAGGAAGATAGTGAGACTAAGGACGTGAGGGTCAAGACTTGAAGTGTTGTTATGGAAAGGCCTCAAGGACAAAACCCTAGGGGAGAGAGGCTCACTTTGGTGTAGGGGAACTAGGCCTCAATGCTCTCTCCTCCTTCCTTAGGTCAATGGAAAAAACAGATAGCTCAGAAAGTGGCATAAAACTAAGACAAGAGGTTTTGCAGGAAACATGTTGCTATGGCAAGGCTTTACCAGCAAACCCTAGAAAAATGGCTCATCAAGGTGTAGGGGAACTAGGCCTTAATGCGTCTTCTCCTTCTTATCCCAATAAGAAAAATGACTAGCTTGGAAGAGGAAGAAAAGAGTGTTGCTAAGGCAAGGCTCTATCTCTCTTCGATAAATGGCTCAAAATCTTGACGGGGACATGAGACAAGGACCTACAATGTGTTCTTGTCACCTAGGGTTTATTCAACAAATCATAACAATATATGCAAGAAATAACAATGCAATCATTCAATTAAGAAGTTTTAAAGAAATTTACTTACATTTCACCAAGAAATAACATAGCAAACACTAGTTGTAACACCTTCCACCAAGATAAATGCCAAAAAATGACAATAAAAGACTTCCTTCAACAAGTGTGCCTCACAATTTTATCCAAGAACTCCAAGTGTAGCGCAAATTTCAGAACTCACTAATGAGTGACTGAGAGATGCTGAAAAAATGAAGGCAAAAACCCTCAATTTATACAGTACCATGACCTAATTTCACTTTTAGGTCATAAAAAGGCCGACAAGGCCAAAATACTAAAAATCATATTTTTTTACATTAAATGTTCAAAATTAAACCCTAATCAAGCTAAAGAGAGATGTCATGCCCCTTTTAGGGTGACGTTATCCCCTTCTAGGGCAAATGCAGCATCCTGGAGAAAAACGTTAGCCCTCCTTGGGCTTCTCCAACTTGCCACACATGCCAAAACTGCCCTAGTTGTCTCCCAAAGCATCCATGCTTCTAGGTAATGTCATGGTCATGAAGGTTGGCATCCTAGGCCTTCCAAGGCCAACATTCCACTGAAAAGGGCACAATCCCCCTAGGTCAAGCTTTGTCGCGGTGCCTCTGCAAGACGTCCTCCTTCTCTTTTGTGCAAACCCCTCTGTCTGGTCTCTGCCCTATATCTACCCCCTGATCGGGTCCTAGCATCCATCTGGTGGGATCTTCAGCCCTATGGAGGTTCAAACTGATCATCTCCCCATGTGTACCGGTCCAACATGGTACCTGTCCATCGGGCATGATCCTGCACATCAACAACTACGCCATCCATGGGATCATAAGTCACAGGGATCATAGCAATGTCAATCACATCTCATTATCAATATTATTAAACATGTGCATAAAACCCCTATTACCCTAGTTAAAAGCTCAAAGACATTATACAAGCCTGCAATACAAGTTTGGAGAAAGTGATAGGGCGTCCTATTGGGCTAGTGTCCACTGGAAGAGGAAAGTTTCTGGAAGAGACCTCATCTGAGCCATGCAAGTGGGTGATGTGGATAAGGGATGTCCAGGCAAGTGGGTGCAGTGAGAGAAGAGGATGCAAAGTTTTACCTGCGAGTGCCTTTGTAGAAGGCGATTTGCACTTGTCCTGGATGCAATTTTTTCCAATCCCATTCATGCCTTTTATTCCTTATTTCTTTTTCGTCAAGAAGCTAATCAGGGGACACTTCCCTAGCATGGTGACAGTGTTACCCACAAGTAATTTCATAGAAATGAGAAGGTTGGATCATGATGAGACCCCCTTTCTCTTGGCCATGCAACCAAGAGTCACTACCCTGGTGTGGTAACCAGCCGGTGGTAATGTCATACTGCTAGGTACCCATGGACCTAATAAGTTGGCTCATGATGAGACCCCACATCCTCTAACCAGGTCTTGTTTTATTATTTTTATGGGTCCCTCTTGTTTCTTTATGAGATGATCTGGGTGAATATTGATGATGATGCAAGAGCATCACAAGCAGCCAGCCAAGCGAGCATGAAGGCAGAAGACAGCTGGAAAGTGTAACACACATTTTACATGTTTTGGAAATGTTTTGAAGCATTAATTTAATGATTAAAGGAAAATGTACTTGCGTATTCTAAACAGATCATGAGCGATTCGCTCTCATCTGTAGGAGGTAGATGCATTTATGCATAGTTAATGAAAGTAGGTAGATTTAAATTCCAGATTAGACAGTTTTAGGAACAAGAGGGAAAATGACTATAGACACCCTCATCTTTGTATCATTGTATCATTCAGAATTAGATCAATTAAGCACATTATCATAGAGAAGAAGAGAGAGTTGTAGCAGAGAGTTGAGAAGAAGAACCCATGTACAGAAGCTTGAATTAATATATGAAGCATTGATTCAGATTCATGGTGTTATGATGTTTTCTGTGTATACATGCTAGTTGATCTGCTTATGGTTGTTTTATTCTCTCTGTCATGCATTTGTTGTTATGTTGTGTGTGGGTGTATGTTTTCATGTTGAATGTTTAATTTATGAGAGAGAAAGAGAATGAGTTTCAATTGTTTCTCTTCCTGAGAGAATTTCCTGCAAGGAGTGCAGTGAAGCATCTGCAAGGAGTGCGTTGACGTAGGTTCAGAGTTTATCTCTGAAAGCTTAGGAGGGATATCCTTGTCTCATTTCAACAGAAGTGCAAGTGGAGCACAAGAGCTATGCAAGGCGTGCGCAGGCTAGATGAGTCCTTAGAAGATTGTTGACTAAGGGGGAAAAGAGAAGAGAGACTACTGTTGCAGAAGGTGCACAGAGTCGAGAGTTCAAATACGCAGAAGTATTTGAAAGTCTGCCGCAAGGAGTGCGAGCAGAGGCCCTTTTTCAAGACTTGAATTATCAGAGAAGCTCAGAAGGAGTAGTGCTTTTGAAGTATTCAAGGGGAGGCGAAGTGAAGTTTCTTTGCAGAAGGAAGGTCACAACGAGGGGATGTTAGTTCATTTCGTAGAGGTTCTTGAGGGAAGAATCAGAGGGTCGAAATTCTTTATGGAGAATCCCCGAAACCGTGAGGACCGTAGGATCCAGGAGAGCTACAGGAAAGTTAAGCGATTAGAGGAATCCATCCTTCGAGAGGCAGGATCCAATATGGACCGTTGATCGTGACTGTTAGACCATCGAGATCATTTTGACATTTTGGGAGTTGTAAGTCCGAAGTGTGGATGAAACCTTTGGTTACTCGAAATCCCGAAGCGCAAAGTGGATTATCGCGTGTGAAGGCAAGGCGCAGAAATTTCGGCATTTCGGAGGTCCTGAGGACAAGTGATCGGGACACAACGGAGCAAAAGACCCGAAGTCGAAATTCGCGATAGAACTTGATGTGAATTTTGGGATTTCAGAAAATCAGGATTTGGAATACCGGAAGTCTTGACGACAAGGGGTCAGGGGCCTTTGTATTGAAAAACCAAGAGTTGTAAACCCGGAAAATGCTTGAAGTGGAATTTCGGTATTTTGGAAATCGGGATTTCGGCATTCCCGTTGACAAGAGTTCGGGCACTTCACATGAGAACCCCGAAATTGCGAAACACGAAACAGTGTGAAGTGGCATTTCAGCAATTCGGTGTTTCGGGGTTCGGGAACCTGAGAGGGTAGTGTTCTGGGATCGAGAGTCTTGGACTCCCGGTACCCAAAAGTCCAAAATCACGTGGGCCATCGAATCGAAGGGAGGCTTGTAGCCATTGATCCTGTTGGAGATATTGTTTCGGAGTTCGAGGTTTGTAGAGGTCAGAGAGACGGAAGCCTTACAGCAGGACTCGCGAAATTGCAAAGTCCGAAACCCCAAAAGGAAAGGGTGAAAAGTTCTGATAAATGCCAGCTTTTTGTTGAACGTGTCGGGTTTCGGCATTTCGGCAGTTGTGAAGGCAAGAGGTCGGGATTCCTTGTTCCGGAACTCCCGAAGTCGCGAAACGCGATATAGCTGTGTAGGAGGACGCGGTCAAGTATTTCGGGAAATTTAGTATTTTGGATTCCTCGTGAGAGAACCTAAGAGTCAATCAGACTCGAGAGGGAAAATTTGGAACGATCCTGTGCGGACCTCGATTCTGAGGATTGGGGGTCTGTGTCAGTTGTGGTATTAGAGCACAAAACAATTTCTTTGCTTTCTGTAACAAAGAAAAAAAGAGAAAATATTTGCAGCCATGCCGCCGAGAAGAAGAGATAGACCAATGTCTGATCCAGCAGTGGAAAGGGAAATGCGTGAATTACATGTTAGGCTTGTTTCCATGGAGACAACATAGAGGCGCACAATCAACGTTGGGGGTATCAGCGAGGCTAAAAGTGAAAATGAAGATGGACATGAAGGAGAAGAAGTTGCAGCCAAAGATGCAACAGATGAACGCCTATTCAGGGCTATTGCAAGGATAGGTGTCAGGGCAAAAATGGAGATTCCCATGTATGAGGGGAACTTGGACGTTGAAGAGCTTCTAGACTGGATTAGAGCTCTGGATAAATATTTTGACTATGAGAATGTCGAGGAAGACAAGAAGGTCAAACATGTTGTCACAAGACTTAAAGGGCATGCAGCATTATGGTGGGATGAACTGTAGGCTGACAGAGGCTGCAAAGGCAAGAAGAAAATCAAAATTTGGGATAGAATGGTTGTGAAGATGAAAGCCAAATTCATACCCAAGGATTATCAATATACTTTTTTTTGGAGGATGCAGAACTTGAGACAGAAGTTGATGACAATGAAAGAGTACACTGAAGAGTTCTACAAGATCAACATCATAGCAGGTCATTGGGAAAGCGATGATGAAAAAGTTTCTAGGTACATGAATGGTCTAAGATACGACATTCAAGTTGAGATGAGCATGATGACCCTTAGAAATGTGGAAGATGCTTATCAGATGGCTCTGAAAGCTGAAGAGAAGCTGAGCCGAAAGCAAGGTCAGAGAGGCCAAGGCAGAAGTCAAGCCAGAGGCAAAACAATTGCTCAAGACAGGAATATGAAACCTAAAGAAGAGTGGAAGAAACCTTAGACTCAGCATGAGAGAGGTGGAAGCTCACAGAGAGGACATTATGCTGATAGAAATACTTTTCCTCAAACCAGAGGAAGAGGAAGAGGCAGAGGTGGAGAAATAAAATGCTTTACTTGTGGAAAAAATGGACATAAGTCCTATGAATGTCCAGATAGAAAGAAAGAAGGAGGTGAAACTCACATTGTCGAAGCACAAGGACGAAATGTTGAGGCAGAAGATGCTGAGGGAGGAAGATCATTGATGATGAGAAAAGTTCTCTTAACACCAGAGAAGGAGACAGATAACCCAGCCCAAAGGAACAGACTTTTTTGGACTGCTTGCAAGACCAAATACAGGGTATGCAAAGTCATCATGGACAGTGGTAGCACAGACAATCTCATTTCTACAGAGAAGGTAGAAAAGCTAGAGCTGGAGACTATTGAACATCCAAGCCCATACAGAGTTTCGTGGCTACAAAAAGGACATCAGGTAAATGTCACTAAACAATGTTTAGTTGAATTTAAAATAGGAGGATATAAGGATGAAATACTATGTGATGTCATTCCCATGGATGTTTTTCAACTATTGCTGGCAAGGATGATTTTAAGGATAGAAATTTGTTTTAAAATGTAGAAACCTTGGCGAATCTTACTAATCCTTCATATGTCAACTATAAATGTTTGGCGATATTTTTCCAAAAATATTCAAATTTCTGAGTATTTAATATAGTTTTTATAAAATTTTGGCGATTTTTAAGGTAAAATAATTTTATCCTATAGAATTTGGGCGAATCATTTTTAAAATAGCGAATCTCGTTTTTGGAAAAACCATGGAAAATTAGCCCATGAGCGAAATTTAGCCCCTAAAATCATCCCTAATTGATGGTTAGACCATGTCAATATGACAGGAATGTGATTAATGATGGGAGGAAGAACACATACACCCTGGAGAAGAATGGGAGAACTCACATGTTGTTGTCGATTAAGGAAAAAGAAACGAAACCAGAAGTGAGTAACATTGTACTTATCATGAGTGGGAAGGAACTTCTTAAGGAGGTTAAGAAGAAGGAAGATACACAATTCATTATGGTTAGGAAGCCAAGAGTAGTTTTAACCAATACAAGAGTGGATGATTTACCAGACAAAATCCAGAAGTTGCTGGAAGAGTTTGTTGATATAGTAGTGGACGAACTACCTCATTCGTTGCCACCGATCAGAAGTATAAGTCATCACATCGATCTTATACCTGGAGCTAGGTTACCAAATAAAGCAGCATACAGATTGACGCCCTAGGAGAATGAGGAGTTCAAGAGACAAGTCCAAGACTTAATGGACAAAGGGTTGATTCAAGAAAGCTTGATTCCATGCGTTGTTCCAACAGTGCTCAGCCCAAAGAAAGATGGAGGCTGGAGGATGTGCACAAACTCGAGGGAAATCAACAATATTACCATCGGATATTGATTTCCTTTGCCAAGGATGGATGATTTGATGGATTTATTAAGTGGAGCAAAGTTTTTTTCAAAGATTGATTTGAAAAGCGGATATCATCAAATCCGAATGAGAGAAGGTGATGAATGGAATACAACATTCAAGACGAATGAAGGGTTGTATGAATGGCTTGTTATGACGTTTGGCTTAACAAATGCGCCCAGTACTTTCATGAGATTGATGAATGAAGTCCTGAAGGATTTCATAGGGAAATTCGTCATTGTATATCTTGATGATATATTGATTTTCAGCAAAGCTGAAGCAGAACACTTGAAGCATTTAACTACATTGATGAGGAGATTGCAGCAAGAGAAATTGTTGATAAATATGAAGAAATCGAAATTTATGAGGACAAAACTCATTTATTTGGGTTTTGTTATCTCTACAAATAAGTTGAAGATGGATCTGGATAAG
>JASDQU010100787.1:88884-122531 GCA_032191745.1 Picea mariana
ATTTTCATTGGACAGAGGAAGCAGAAAAAAGTTTCAACTTGCTGAAGAAAAAGATTACTGAACAGTCAACTATGGTGTTGCCAG
Organism: Picea mariana; assembly: GCA_032191745.1. Classification (NCBI taxonomy): domain Eukaryota; kingdom Viridiplantae; phylum Streptophyta; class Pinopsida; order Pinales; family Pinaceae; genus Picea; species Picea mariana. The sequence continues at coordinate 88,969 of JASDQU010100787.1, forward strand.
ATTTCAGTAAGACATTTCAGGTCAAGTGTGATGCTAGTGGATTTGCAATTGGAGCGGTCTTAAGTCAAGATGACAGACCAATCGCATACTTCAGTGAGAAACTAAATGAAGCGAAGGTTAAGTACTCAACATATGACAAGGAATTTTATGCAGTCATACAAGCGTTGAAGAAATGGAGACATTATTTGGTTCCTAAAGAGTTTGTTTTGTATAGTGACAATCACGCTTTGCAATTCGTGACTCAACAGGAGAAGTTGAACCAAAGACATGTTAAATGGGTTTAATACATGCATAATTTTACTTTTGTAATTAAACATATTTCTGGAACTGCTAACAAAGTTGTTGATGCTTTGAGCAAAAAATGTTTGCTTATGCAGGAATTTAGAGTCAAAACTTTGGGTTTTGCTAATCTCAAATAAATGTACAGAGATGATCCAGATTTTAAAGAGGCGTATGAGGCATCTGAGAAGTCAATTCTCAGGGACAGAAGCCGATGGACCGAATATATGATCCAGGATGGATTATTATTCAGGGGAAATCAGTTATGTATTCCAAAATGCTCCATGAGGGAGAATCTATTGAAAGAAAAACACAGTGGAGGATTGTTCAGACACTTCGGTCATGATAAGACGTTCTCAAAAATAAATGGCTCATATTTTTGGCCAGGGATGAGGAAAGATGTCAAAAGATTTGTGGACAGATGTAGAATTTGTCAGCACACAAAGGGAAAAAGGGAAAACACAGGGTTATACCAGCCATTACCCATACCTGAGAGGCCATGGGATGTAGTAAGAATGGATTTTATATTGGGACTGCCAAGAACATAGAGAGGATTTGATTCAATATTTGTGGTGGTAGACAGATTTTCAAAAATGGCACATTTTATACCATGTCAGAAAACCAGTGACGCAACTCATATTGCGAACCTGTTTTTCAAAGAAGTCGTCAGACTTCATGGTTTGCCAAGGAGTATTGTTTCGGATAGAGATACCAAGTTCGTGGTACATTTCTGGAGGACTTTATGGAAGAAGCTAGGGACAAATTTTTCATTTAGCTCAACTTATCATCCTCAAACAGATGGGCAAATAGAAGTTGTAAACATAAGCTTGGGAGATTTACTGAGGAGCTTAGTGACTGAACACCACAGTTAGTGGGATCACATTCTGCCACAGGCGGAATTTGCTTATAATGATTCGATCAATAGAAGCACAGGGTAGAGTCCATTCCAAATTGTATATGGAATGCAGCCAAGGGGATTTTCTGAATTAAAATATATGGAACAAACTGAATTCAGAAGTGCTAGTGCAGAGGATTTTGCAGAGGCAATGACGGAACTTCAGTGCCAAGTGAGGGAACATTTGCAAAATTCGAGTCAAGAATACAAGCGCAGAGCAGATCAACACAAGCGAGAACTTCAGTTTGAATTTGGTGATCTGATTGTTGCACACCTGAGGAAGGAAAGGTTCCCAAGGGGGACATACAACAAACTGAAAATGAAAAAGATTGGACCATGCAGAGTCATGAAGAAATTTGGGGCAAACGCATATGAGATCGAATTACCCGATGGAATCAGAACTTCACCAATATTCAACATCTCAGATTTGTACCCTTACAGAGCTAAAGAAGCAGGAGCAGACAGTGAACAGACAGAGGTTCAGTGGACTAAACAAATGCATGTAGTTGCAAAGCCACAGATGGAAAGTATAATTGATAAGAGGGTCAGCAGGAAGACCAAGAAGAAAGAGTATTTTGAATACTTGGTCAAATGGAAGGGACACCCAGTTGAAGATGCCAGTTGGGAGGATGAAGTAGAAATTTAGAAGCATGGACAGACAGTGCAAGAGCTCATGAACAGGAGTTCATGAAAATTTTCAAGCAAGGGAGTGTGATGCAGGAGCATCGCAAACAACCAACCAAGCGAGCATGAAGGCAGAAGACAACTGGAAAGTGTAACACACATTTTACATGTTTTGGAAATGTTTTGAAGCATTAATGTAATAATTAAAGGGAAGTGTACTTGCGTATTGTAAACAGATCATGAGCGATTCGCTCTCATCTGTAGGAGGTATAGGCATTTATGCATAGTTAATGAAAGTAGGTAGATTTAAATTCCAGATTAGACAGTTTTAGGAACAGGAGGGAAAACGACTATAGACACCCTTTGTATCATTGTATCATTCAGAATTAGATCAATTAAGCACATTAGCATAGAGAAGAAGAGAGAGTTGTAGCAGAGAGTTGAGAAGAAGAACCCATGTACAAAAGATTGAATTAATATATGAAGCTTTGATTTAGATTCATGGTGTCATGATGTTTTCTGTGTATACATGCTAGTTGATCTGCTTATGGTTGCTTTATTCTCTCTATCATGCATTTGTTGTTATGCTGTGTGTGGATGTATGTTTTCATGTTGAATGTTTTTCTGAGAGAGAAAGAGAATGAGTTTCAATTGTTTCTCTTCCTGAGAGAATTTCCTGCAAGGAGTGCAGTGAAGCATCTGCAAGGAGTGCGTTGACATAGGTTCAGAGTTTATCTCTGAAAGCTCGGGAGGGATACCATTGTCTCATTTCAACAAAAGTGCAAGTGGAGCACAGGAGCCGTGCAAGGCGTGTGCATGCTAGCTGAGTCCTTAGAAGATTGTTGACTAAGGCGGAAAAGAGAAGAGAGACTGTTGTTGCAGAAGGTGCACAGAGTCGAGAGTTCAAATACACAGAAGTATTTGAAAGTCTATCGCAAGCAGTGTGAGCAGAGGCCCTTTTTTGAGACTTCAATTATCAGAGAAGATCAGAGGGAGTAGTGCTTTTGAAGTATTCAAGGGGAGGCGAAGTGAAGTTTCTTTGCAGAAGGAAGGTCACGGTGAGGGGATGTTAGTTCATTTTGTAGAGGTTATTGAGGGAAGAATCGGACGGTCGAAATTCTTTGTAGAGAATCCCCGAAACCGCGAGGACCGTAGGATCCAGGAGAGCTGCGGGGAATTTAAGCGATTAAAAGAATCCATCCTTCGAGAGGCAGTATCCAATATGGACCATTGATCGTGACTGTTAGACTGTCGAGATCATTTCGTCATTTCGGGAGTTGTAAGTCTGAAGTGTGGACGAAACCCTTGGTCACTCGAACTCTCGAAGCGCGAAGTGGATTATCGCGTGTGAAGGCGAGGAGCAGAAATTTCAGCATTTCGGAGGTCCTGAGGACAAGTGATCGAGACACAATGGAACGAAAGACCCGAAGTCGAAAGTCATGATAGAACTTGATGTGAATTTCAGGATTTTGGAAAATTGGGATTTGGAATACTGGAAGTCTTGATGACAAGGGGTCAGGGGCCTTTGTATTGAAAAACCCGGAGTTGTGAACCCGGAAAGTCCTTGAAGTGGCATTTCGGTATTTCAGAAATCGGGATTTTGGCATTCCCGTTGACAAGAGTTCGGGCACTTCACATGAGAACCCCCGAAATTGCGAAACGTGAAATAGTGTGAAGTGGCATTTTGGCAATTCGGTGTTTTAGGGTTCAGGAACCCGAGAGGGCAGTGTTCTGGGATCGAGAGTCTTGGACTCCTGGTACCCAAAAGTATGAAATCACATGTGTCGTCGGATCGAAGGGAGGATTGAAGCCATTGATCCTATTGGAGATATTTTTTTGGAGTTCGTGGTTTGTAGAGGTCAGAGAGATGGAAGCCTTACAGTAGGACTCACGAAATCGCGAAGTCCGAAACCCTGAAAGGAAAGGGTGAAAAGTTACGATAAAATCCAGCCTTTTGTTGAATGTGTCGGGTTTCGGCATTTCGACAGTTTTGAAGGCAAGAGGTTGGGATTCCTTGTTCTGAAACTCTCGAAGTCACGAAACGCGATATAGCTGTGTAGGAGGACACGGTCAAGTATTTCGGGAAACTCGGCATTTCGGATTCCTTGTGAAGGAACCTAAGAGTCAATCAGACTCGGGAGGGTAGATTTGGAATGATCCTATGTGGACCTCAATTTTGAGGATTGGGGGTCTGCATTAGGTGGCCACCCACCTCTTCCAACTGGCTCAAAACAGTTTTCTGACAATTTTGGCACTTTACTATTTTTAGCAGTTTTAACTTCCAGGGCCATTTTGAGGGCCTAAATGAATTTTTTTAGGCAACGAGATTTTCAATGATAGATAAGGGAATGAATGATCCCCCAGAATGAATATCCTCAATGATACCTTTCCAACGAGCTATCATACGTCTAAAACGGAGATCGTATGCAAAAGTTACAACCCCGGGAAGTTGATGTACTAACTTACCCAAACAGGGCCCACATGACTTTTGGTGCTTCATCTCCTAGGGTTGGGTTTTTGGATGTATAGGGTTTTTGACATTCATGTTTATTTTAAAAAAGGCCTTCAAAGCCTCATTGTAATCATATTCTAGCAAATGAGCACAGTCGTCACATCTCTTCTCAGAGATAAGCCGCCACCATTCCAACAAGCTTGTTTCCGCTACATTTTACAGTTTCAGCGTATTTCCTTATTGAATAGAAAACCAATTTTACTGTATCTCTATTATTTTCTATTAAACACCTATTAATAATCTATATTCATTTTGTTTTTCTCATAAAATATGGATCAGTGGTATCAGAGCAGTATGCTCCTTGTCATCTTAATGCATGTCTCCAACGAGGTAGGAGTACAAAGAGTTGGGTCTTGAGCTTGTTTCTCTTGAGGACAAAATCTCTCACACACCCAAGTGACCTCTCATGGCAGGAGAAAATAAATATGAAGGGGCAGGATATCCTTTCAAACTGTTGATTGAGGAATCCCTCACGCAACAAAGGAATGAGATGATGGATAGTTTCGCGTAAATCCTTCAACGACTACCAACAGGCGATGCATCTTCTTCGAGCGAAGGCGCCACCCCCTTCAAGGTACAAATAAACTTCGATATTCCTATATTTGAAGGTCAGATAGATGAAGATGTTGTAGAGAAATGGTTGAATCTACTAGAAGGGTATTTTTATGTCCATAACTTTTCGAATAGAGAAAATATTACTTTTGCGTTTCTCAAAGTCGTTCCCCATGTCAAAGATTGGTGGGAAACTTTCTGTGAGAAAAAGGAAACAGAGGAACCCTCACTATTTACAGTCACAACCACCTGGGATTCCTTCAAGGATGTTATTAAGGAACAATGCTACCCTGTCGGAAGTTATGAGGACGTGTACACCAAATGGACCACATTGCGGCAAGAAAGAGACCAATCAGTGCCAGATTTCATGAATATCTTTCATCCCTTGTGCACCAAGTTGGGTATCAAATATTTAGAGAGACATCTGGTGTTCAAGTATCATGACACTTTGTATAGATACATCCATACTGAAATGGAATTTTTGGACATCTCATCCTTGGGCGCAACCTACCAATATGTCATCAAAATCGAGCAGAAGCTCAAACAAAAGATGCAGAAATTTGGGCCTGGGAACCCCACACAACAAAATCCAGGAAAGGGCGTGCCCAACCCAAAGAAAAAAGGATAGAGAAAATATGGACAGTATCAGGACAACCATTCCAAGCCGCAAGCAAAGAAGAACACCGGAAAGACAAAGAAAGATACCAGGAAGTGGTGCGACTTCCATAAGATCCCTTGGCATAACACTGCTGACTGCTACTCAAAGCAGTTGCTGGTGGCCGAAGTGAAAGCCTTTGAATCAGATGTGGGTTTAGACTCTAAGACAGAACCAGAAAGGGGAAGACATATCATTGATGCGGAACCCGGTGCCATCGTTTCTACCACCAAGCTCCAGCCTAGTGAGCCAAATGATCCAGAAGAAGGAGAACGCCTCTTCCATTCACAGATGTGGGTAAAAGACACCCCGCTGCACTTCATCGTGGATAGAGGTAGCCAGAAGAACCTCATCTCAGCAGAAGTCGTCAAGTGACTAGCCCTGCTGACAACACCGCACCCACAACCCTACACCATTGGATGGCTCTGCCAAGGAAGCGATCTCCGCGTCAGCCAATAGTGTCGATTGTCGTACGACATCAAGCCCTTCAAAGACGAGGTATTGTGTGATGTTGCTCCTCTCGAATTTTTTTATTTTCTTTTGGGCCAACCTTATTTATGGAAACTTCATGTTGTATATGAGTCTAGGCCTCATAGTGTTATTATTACATCGAACAGGATATTGTACAGGATACCCGAGGCAGTCCCACCTAGTGTTATTTCCTTGATCTATGCTAAGCAATGCAGGAAGGTCATCTCTTAGATGGGGAAGTTCATCTTCTTCGTGATTTTCTCTCAAAATAAGCAAAATATCATAGCCACAACCAGGGTATCTTCATTCAACCTCTCCACACAGTAGAAGCAAGTAGAGAAGGTTGTGGAAGTATACTCAGATATCTTCTCCTCACCTACCGGGGTACCTCTGCACTGTCAGGTCAACCCCATCGATCTGACCCCCGGTGCACCGCTGCCCAATGGGCTAGTCTATCGTCTCTCTATGTTAGAGAATGAGGAGATCAAGCGACAGATCCAATAACTACTCCACAGGGGGCACATCTATCCCATCTCATCACCTGCTGGGAGTCCAATCGTGCTATTACAAAATAAAGATGGAACCTGGTGACTCTACATTTATTACCAGGCTCTAAATAAAATCACAGTCAGAAACCGGTACCCGATTCCCCGAATCGACGACCTCTTTGATCAACTAACGAGGTCCAAATACTTCAATAAGATTGATCTGAAGTCTGGCTACCACCAGGTCCCGATAGAACAGACAAATATATGGAAAACTGCCTTCAAGTCAAAGGAAGGCCTTTTTGAATGGTTGGTCATGCCCTTTGGTTTGACAAATGCTCCAGCCACTTTCATGAGGATGATGGATGATATCCTGCGACCATTCACCAATATTTTTGTAGTGGTTTATCTGGCTGACATTCTCATTTGCAACAAGACTTGGGTCGAACACTTGCAACATATTCAGCAGGTTCTACAGACCCTATGATAGCACAAGCTATATGCCAACTTGGAAAAATGATCCTTCAGCATGGATAGAGTCCATTACCTGGGATACATAATTGATCAACATGGCATACATGTGGATCCAACCAAGATCTAAGTCATCCGTGACTGGCCAGCCCCAACCACACTCACTGAGCTTCAGCGCTTCTTAGGCCTTGCCAATTTCTACCATAGGTTCGTGTTGGGATTCTCCCATATTCCATGGGCCCTTAGCCAAATAACTAGGGGTGGTGGTAAGGAGAAATTTGAGTGGGGTCAGTCCCAACAAAAAGCGTTTGACGATTTGAAGCAGTTCTTGTGCTCATCCCCGATACTTTCACTACCATACCTGCAGCATCCCTTTGAGATTGAGAAAAATGCTTCAGACTATGCGGTGGGCGTTGTTCTCACTCAGCACGTCCACCCCATGGCCTATCATAGTGAGACATTATCAGATGTTGTTCATAAGTACCCTACTTATGACAAAGAAATGTACTCTATTGTGCAAGCTTGCCGCTAGTGGAGACATTCCATTCTAGGGAAGGAGACAATCATCCACATTGATCATAAGCCACTACAGTTCATGCAGACATAAGGAAAATTGCAGAATGATCTCCATCAAAAGTGGTCCACATACTTGCATCAATTCCACCTCAACATCAAGTATAAAACAGGAAGCACCAATTGCATCGTTGATTGCCTCAGCAGACCACCAATCGTGGCACTCACCACGGTGCTAGACTTTTCTGGCCATGAGACCTTTGGATGGCCCCAACTCTCTGAGATAGACCCGGACTTCTCCACCACCTACCAAATGTTGGGTGCAAACACAGTTGTCAATAATTTCCATCTTTGAGATGGGTTGTTGTGTCATTTGGGCCATATCTATGTTCCATCAAGTGAGCAAGCGAAGCTGATCTAGGAAGCCCACTGTAGTCGGGTGGCAGGACACTTCAGTGTCAAAAAGACAATGTTGATGCTATAGAAACATTTCTACTGGCCGAAACTTCGACAGGAGGTCAACAAGTATATTAGGTCTTGCACTTCCCGCGCTATTGCCAAACCGACCACTAAGAAATAGGGCCTATACACCCCTCTTCCTACTCCTGACAGGCCATAGGAATCCATCTCAACGGACTACATGTCGGGCCTCCCAACCACCAAGCGGAGAAATGACTGTGTTTTTGTGGTTGTTGATAGCTTTTCTAAGATGGCGATTATGGCTGCCTACAAGAAGAACATCACAGTAGAGGCCACTGCCAAGATATTCTTTGAACGAGTTTGGGTACATTTTGTAATCCCACAAACCATTGTCTCAGATCGGGACAGTCGATTTCTCAGCACATTCTAGTCAAGCCTCTGGTCACTAATGGACACCAAGCTCACCAAATCCATGGCCTTCCACCCCCAGATAGATGGCCAAAATGAGGTCATTAATCAAATGATTGTGCATATCCTTCGCATGTATTATTCAAAGCACCCTCGCACATGGGATGAGATCGAGCCCTGCATAGCTCAACCATCCACATCCCCTTTCAGGTGGGGTTGGGATTCCAACCATTAGGTCCCATAGATGGTGCACTTCCCTTTGTGGTCACCTCGACCGACTCATCTCCTACTCCAACTGAAGTTGACAAATCCCCCCAGTTCATTGAGTGGATCCAGCACATCCGCCAACAGGTTCAGGATATCCTATAGAAGTCCAATGACAAGTACAAGCAACACCATGATCAACATTGGGTGCCACATAAGTCTTATTTTGGTGACAAATTTTGGTTTCACTTTTAGAAAGAATGCATTATAGGACCCCATCAGAAGCTTCGCCCACTCCGTTATGGGTCATACACCATCACCAAGGCAGTGGGGGATAATGATTTTGAGCTCAACATTCCTCCTTTCCTTGGATCTCCTTCGCCCTTATTTCCCACCATTATTGGACACCTCAGATGTAGCAGAGTAGTTGACACCAACCAAGCTCAACCCTGACTGCATATAATAGGCATCCAACGATCAGATTGTGGACACACAGATCAAGGGCACTCGACAGCAAAGGATCCAGCTTTATCGAGTAGTCAAAGCAAGGCAGCTGCTGTACCAAGGAAAGTGGCTAACTCGAGGCCAAATTCAATAGAAATTTCCTCATCTGATGGGGGAACTCAATGCAATGGAGACCATTGCTTCCTAAGGAGGGAGGATTGATCCACCTAGTGTTCAACGTGGATCTCCTTCTCCCTTATTTCCCACCATTACTGGACACCTCAGATGTAGCAGAGCAGCTGACACCAACCAAGATCAACCCCAACTGCATACAATAGGCATCCAATGATCAGATTGTGGGCATACATATCAAGGGAACTCGACAGCAAAGGATCCAGCTTTATCGAGTCGTCAAAGCAGGGAAGCTCTTGTACCAAGGAAAGTGGCTAACCCGGGGCCAAACTCAGCAGAAATTTCCTCATCTGATGGGGGAACTCAATGCAATGGATACCATTGCTTCCTAAGGAGGGAGGATTGATCTAGGTGGATATCAGTGGCTACCCACCTCTTCCAACTAGCTCAAAACAATTTTCTGACAATTTTGGCAATTTACTATTTTTAGCAGTTTTAACATCCGGGGCCATTTTGAGGGCCTAAATGAAGGTTTTTCGGGATTGAGATTCTCAATGATAGGCAAAGGCATGAATGATCCCTAAAAATGAATATCCTTGATGATACCTTTCCAATGGGCTATTATACGCCTAAAACATAGATCGTATGCAAAAGTTATGACCCCAATAAATTGATGTACTAACTTACCCAAACGAGGCCCACATGACTTTTGGCGCTTCATCTCCTAGGGTTAGGTTTTTGGATGTCTAGGGTTTTGGGCATTCCTTTTTATTGTAAAAAAGGCCTTCAGAGCCTCATTGTAATCATCTTCTGGAGAATGAGCGCAACCGTCACATCTCTTCTCAAAGATAAGCCGCCACCATTCCAACAAGCTTGTTTCCACTGCATTTTACAGTTTCAGCTTATTTCCTTATTGAATAGAAAACCAGTTTTATTGTATCTTTGTTATTTTGTGTTAAGCACCTGTTAATAATTTGTATTTATTTTGTTCTTCTCATAAAATCTGGATCATGAGAAGCCTTTTATTGCTTTCTCAGGGATCCATGGGCGAAGCATCTCGAGGTTTTATTCTTAGGATTTTATCTTTTTCCAACTTGCTTTTACCTTATGGGCCTTTAGCCCCTTCTTCCCATGAGATAAGGTGAAATCCTGAAAATAGGTCAACCCAGTGCCCGGACAAGTGTAATGGGATAGATGAGCGGGAAACAATATGAAAAAGTGGTGCTATGACGGGAGCGGACGATGGATTTTCATAAATCCCCCCAATGGAAAACCAAAACCTACAGGCATAGGCTTACTAGGGAATCTTTTCATTCCCCCCAGACATGGTCAAGTGGGCAAGTATAAGATCCATGCATTTGTTAGAAACAAAAGGAATTAAATGCACATATTCAAAGGTTTTGAAGATCAAAGTGACACATACTATGATACCCGAACTCATTAACTCATGGAGCAAGAACCATCTCTGACACAAGACTAAGCTGATAGTGATGGATGTTGTTGCTGCTGAAAAAGTAGAGGCGCTAAAAGGGAGAAAATATGGACCCTCCAGGGCCATTCCAAATTCAACCTGGCTCTCAGTACTCCATGTCTAGGACCTATGGGCCTCGATACATGATCTCCTAGTTATCCGTAAAAGTGGGGGATAACAGGTTGCTACTAAGGCATAATTTCAAATAGATATGTAATTTATTTTTCATTATTACTATTATTATATATCATCATACTAATTATGAACACCTTTTTAACAATAAAAATTTAAAATATATGTAATTAATAAATATTAAATTTATCTTAAATATTTTCTAAAACCATATAAACACAAACATAACAAAATTATTTAGTTATTTTTATTTTAAAGTGAAATTTTAAATCTAAACATTAATGATGTTTTTGAATTTGACCATTTTTTCAATATAACAACAAAACATCAAAACTAGATTCTCTCTCTGTTATCTTTTAGTTGAACCATATGTTTGGGAAAGTACAGTTTTGAGCAATAATTTAAAAAAAATGTTTGGCATGAATTTGGTTATTACCTCTTATATATAAAGACAAGGACCACACCCCCATAACTCAAAAGGATAAGGAATACATCCCAAATTCCAAAACTCAAAAGGAAAAAATTTAAGAACTCAAAAGGAAAAGGACTACAATCCAAAACATGGTCTCTGTTTTAATCAATCTACTTGCCTCTGCATTTGTGATTGGACTCCAAGTTTCGACTAAGCCCGAGAGTAAATAAAATTTATCCCCATCCAGTCAAAACTTCCAAATCCCCCCTATAGTGATAGATGACCAATATTCTAAAGTAGATAGGAGATAAATTAGAAAATTTGTGAAATTTGACCCTTTTACCCTAGCCATGGAAAACCTAGTGGCGCAAAAAATATGTGTTAAAATGGATAATCTCATCAAGGGACTCTTGGAGGATATTGATCTCAACTATGAGGAAATATCACAATAGTAGGAATTGGAATTCATAAATATCCTCTTATGTCATTGATTTTTATAGAAAATTGAGCACCTACGGTAATCTTTTACCAAGGAGTATTGCAGAAGGCAATAGAATAGAACAATTTGAAGGGGATTTCAACTCACAGTTACAAGCTATTTAACCCAAATAATTTTATAAAAGGTTCTTTTCGTGTTAGTGACACTATTTAATCCCCCTTGAACACTTATTTTCTTTCCTTTTCTCCATCCTCATCAAAATATGTTGGCACTAGCAGGTCGTTGGATGATTTGACAATGACTCTAAAGAAACTCAAAGAGGACCCTGAATGGAAAAAATGTTTAGTAGGTATCTAGGATGCCCATCTCCTAAGACTAACAATCATTATATCCACTCCACCCTATATTCCCCAATTTTATACCCCCTCCAAATCCCCCTCCCACTTTCCCCTCGACCTCCATCTCCCCCTCATCGACATATATCCATTGAAGGGTGAAATCCCTGAGGCCTTCACCAATCCCCAACACTTTGTCTCTCCCTCTCAATCGGGGCATATTTTAAAGACATGCCAATATAATAAAAAATACAACACTTGTTTAAAATAAATGAATCCCAATGGATCTCCTACCAAAACCTATAAATGGGCCTGGAAATGATACCACTCATAACACTTGATAAAAAAACATCGAGAAAAAAAAACATAGCAAAGGACATAACATAAGTGGGCATGGAGGTCCAAAAAGCAAGACAAAAGACCATCCTTGGGGCATATAGGGAACTCAACGACCCTAAAGAGAGTTCAATATGACATTGATCTCCATCAACAACAATGGTTTAGGATCTTATTGTAATATTTGATCCCTTTGTAGGACAATAAATGTACATATTCATGATGTGTTTTTTGTTCAAAAAACCATGACTATGGATGTAATTTATAAATCCTTTCTCTACATATACTTCGTTGATTGGAATTATGAATGCATTAGCTATATTGGACTCTCTAGGGGCTTGGTAGTGGTATGGAAGTCATATTTCCACCTCATCAATTGCTTTAAAACCCATAATGTCATGTATGTTACTCTCTTTTCAAATGAGCATAACCACAATATCAACCTTCTTAATGTTTATGACTTAAACATCAATAGGCATTACTTTTAGCAAGACTTAATCAACAAAGGCCTCATGGAATCCCCTTAACTCATCCTATGTGGGGATCTCAATCAAATATTAAACGGGAAGGGGAAAAATGGCATCAATGCTTGAATTGATCCCCTTGTTGATTCCTTCATTGCTTTATTTGAGTATGTAGACCTTGTTGATATTGAGCTACTAACCATCATTGGAGCTTGAACTAATAACCATATTCAAGAATAATTTATATACAAGCACCTAGATATATTCTTGGTCAAAGAACCCCAAGTTCTTTCTGAATACAAATCAATGGTGGTCCCAAATGGGTGGCACTGACCACCCTGTTATAATTTTTATGCTTGATAAGACCAAGAGTAAATTCCCCTCCCCTTTCAAATTTAATACCCACTCACTTGAGCACCCCTATTACATCTAACTAGTTGAATAAACTTAGGCTCCTATCTTGAATGAACATGGGGATTATGTGCTGCAACTACAAAATAATCTAATCAACATCAAGGGGGGAATCTACACATTGGTGTTCTAAGAATTTTGGATATGTATCTTCGAGAATCATGACCATGGAGCACCAAATCACTACACCCCATAAACAAGTAAATTCCAACAACCTTACTCCCAAATGGAAAGAAGAGTTGGGTAAACTAGAAAGTGAGAAATACATACTACTAGCCCTGAAAAAGGATTGTTGGAGAATGAAAAGTAGATTTGAAGGGCTTCATGATGGAGATTAAAACAATTCATTTTTCATAAGAAAGTAGTAGATAAAAAGTCCTATAACACCATATGTCATATCACTAGTCACCATGGGTAATTGATTTGGATTATGCTAAGAACAAAATGAAGGCAGATATATAACCAGGAAATACAAAAAAATATTGCAAGAAACACAGAGATAATGTAATATACAATTCTATTAATGAATGAAATGTACATGAATTGTAAAATGCAGAGAAAATTGAACTTGCTATAATGGTGGTAGCTTATCTCTGAGAAGAGATGTGATGGATATGCACATTCACAAGAAGATGTTTACAATGAGGCTCAAAATGCCTTTTTAACATAAAACATTAATGAGAAAACCCTAAACATCCAAAACCGTAACCCAAGAAGATGAAATGCCAAAATATTTGTGGCCCCCAAGGGCGTAACTTTTGCATACGATCTCTATTTGGAGCGCTCGATATACTTTTGGAAAGGTATAGTTGAGAAGTACAAACCTTATCCCCCTGGATGTCCAAAAAAAGTTGTTTAGAGCCTCAAAACGACCCTGAAATTTTAGGTCCCAAAAAAACCGTAGAAAACTACCAAGATAGAAAACTATACTTTGAGTCAGTGGAATAGGTGGGTGGCCACTAATGTCCACTTGGATCAATCCTCCCCCCTTAGGAATAAATAGTTCCCATGGGAAATGGGGAAGATTTTGCTGAATTTGAACCTTGGTGAGTTGGTTGCCTAGTTGAAGAAACTAGCATACTTGTACTTGGCATTAGCTTGTTGTTGGGGGGGCTGGATCCATTCAACCAATATGGTTGCATGATCTTCCTCGGTTTGAGTGTGGGATGACTATGTTGGTGAATATGCAACATGAATAGCTATATCAATGGGGGATAATGGTTGGAACCCCAAGCACACCTGAAAAGGGTTGTGGCCAATAGAGCTATGAAGGGATATGTTATAGCTTTGCTTGATTGGGAAGTCCAGAGGCACCCACATAGGTGAAGCAAGAATATATTTTTTCTCTTATACAATCTTGTCAACCTACTTATGTTGGATATAAAGGTCTTGGGATAAGCCTGCAATGGTCATAATGTTCTTATGTTGACCCTCTGACTATATCATGAAGAAGCTAACCTTTGTGGTATGCAAGACTACTTTGCAGCATTTTTTTTCTGAGACAGTATTCAGAACTACCTCTGGTACCCTGTAAAGTTGACACCCTAGAGTAATAATGAAACTACGTGGTCGAGACTCATAAAAAAAATGGCACTTCCACATATATGGATGGACTAAAAGAAAAACACAACCTTCTATTGGGGAAACATCACACAATACATCATCCTTGAAGGGCTTGATGTCGTAGGAAAATTGTTGGTTGACACTTGATGTTGTATGGATGCGGGTGTGGTGTTGTAGGAAAATCCAATCGATTGATGAACTCTATTGAGATTAGGTTATTTCCGCTTCCACTATCAAGAATGAAATGTAGTGGGGTCCCCTTCACCCACATATGTGAATGGAAGAGGTGCTCCTCCTCCTCAAGCTCCTCTGGTTCTTCTAGTTGGATTGGTTTGGTCGCGATGGTAGCCATGGGTTTTTCATCGATGATTTGTTTCCCTTTTTTTTCGAATCAGATTTCAAGTCTGGGTTCGACACTTTTTCTTTGAGCTCAACCGCTCATGAATTTTTCAAGCGACATTCATCCATGGTGTGCCAAGGGATTTTGTGGAAGTCACACCCCTTTCCTGTGTCCTTCTTCATCTTCCAATTACCCTTCTTTTCCTGTAACTTGGACTATTTGTATTGAGGTTGGTTGTTCTGTGAGTTAGGGTCACATTTACCATACTTTGGTTGTTGCATATTTGTAGACTTGAACTCCCGCTTATTCTGTTGCTTAAATTTCGGCTCGATTTTGACAACATATCGATAAGTGGCTCCCAATGAAGAGATGTCTAGAAACTCCATTTATATTTGGATGTACCTATGTATACCCCCATGGTATTTTAGAACCATATGTTTCTAGGATTCTTTGATACCCATTTTGGTGTGCAAGGTATGGAAGGTATTTATGCACTCTGATACTATTTGGCCCCTCTCTTGATGCAGTGTGGTCCATATCAAGTATTGGTCGTCATAGTTTCTAGCAATGTATTATTGTCCGTTGATGGCATCCATAAAAGATTCCCAAGTGGGCTCAACCCCAAATATTCCAGACTCCTCTGTGGATTTTTTCTCATAGTAAGTCTCCCACCAATCTTTGACATGGGGGACAACCTTCAGGAGTGCAAAGGTGATATTTTCCCTATTGGAAAATTTGTAAATAGAGAAATAACCTTCAAGTATCTATTTAACCACTTTTTCAAAGCATCCACATCTATCTGACCTTCAAATACGAGAATATCAAAATTAACTTGTACCTTGAATGGGGCAGCATATCCAAAGTGGCCACTTGACGAAGATGCATCTATTATTGTTATAAATTGTCGAAATATTTGGGAAAAAGCATCCATCATCTCGTTCCTTTGTTGTGTGAGGAATTCCATGAGAAACAACTTAATAGGATATATTTCTCCCTCATCTCTCTTTTCTTTCGCCATGGGAGGCCGCTTGGGCTAGTTGTACTCAAGAGAAACTAGCTCGAGACCAACTCTCTATACCCTAACCTCGTTGGGGACATGCACTAAGAAACGACAAGGACCAGACTTCTCTGATACCATTGATCCATATTATGCTGAGAATGAAATGAAGGAAGAAATATAACCATGAAACAAACAAAAATATTGCAAGAAACACTTAGATACATTAATACACAATTTATATTAACGAATGAAATGTACAGGAACTTTAAAATGTAGAGCGAACTGAACTCACTAGAATGATCATAGCTTATCTATGAGAAGAGATGTGATGGCTACGCACATTCACAAGAATATGTTTACAATGAGGCTCAAAATTCATTTTAACATTAAACATTACATCCAAAATCCTAACCCTAGAAAATGAAACACAAAAAGGTTTGTGGGCCCCCATGGAGATAGTTAATACGTCAACTTCCCAAGGGCATAACGTTTGCATACGATCTCCATTTGGGACACTCAATATACCGTTGGAAAGGTATAGCCGAGAAGTACAACCCCTTATCCTACAAATGTCCAAAAAATGGTGGTTATGGCCTCAAATGGACCCAAAATTTTAATACCTAAAAAAACTATAGAGAACTGCCAAGATGGAAAACTATATTTTGAGTCAGTGGAATAGGTGGGCAGCCACAAATGTCCACCTTAATCAATAAATCTAGGAATATGGAAAACATTATTTTAGTGGGGGTAAACCACTTCAAGTAAATTTACACACAATCTACACAAGAGACCCTCACACACAATTTTTTTATCGTAGTGGCTTTCTTGAAATGCCATGGATGAGGATAAAAATGAATCTCTTATGGCCACCACCACTCAAAATCAACTCAACTATGATTTCCATGAGATGTAAAATGACATGGATCCTAGAACAAATGGTTTTTCAATTGAGTTATTTCAATTTTTTTGGGACCTCCTCAATAAGGATCCATTACAAGGAGAATATCGTGTAGCAGAGGTTTTTGCGGAGGTTTTTAGTGTTATAAGGTTTGGAAAAAAATTCAAAAAATTCTTCGCTACAACCTCCACTATTTCAAGCGAAGGTTTTAGTGAAGGTTTTAACATTTGTTCCATATAAATAAATAAAAATTGGGTGGGCAGAGGTTGTAGAGAATATTTTTTTGTCAGTGCTTTTATTGGTGACAAATGCATAGGTGCACCTTTAATACAAAAACACCGATACATATAGATAAATTAAAAGGCAGTAGTGATTTTATATATAATGTGCATTAGATTCACCTTTTTTTTTGTATGCAACATCGAAGTTCTTATACTTTTTATGCATCGGTTACACATTATTTGCATATGTTGCACTGGTGCTTTATAATTCAATTAACGCACTGATTCTTTTACATGTTATGGACACCCCGATGCTTATATAATTCATGCATTCTGGTACATGTATTACTTGTTAATTTTAATGTTGTTATTAGGTTCTTTTCAATTTTCTAGAGAATTTCCAAAACAACATCATAAGTAGGATCACTGAAGTAAACACAATCACAAGGTACACAACATTTTATCTTGGGAAACCCTCATGGGGGAGAAAACCCAGCAAAACATTCCTCAATAATAGATTGCCAATACAATGCCAAGACTTAAGACCAAACCACCAATAATAAACTAGGACTGAGCATGTGCCTCTCTCTTCTTCTTAGTCTTGCAACTGCAGCTACCTTCAAAAAATGCACACTAGAAGTAAGAGTGAGTGAATGAACAAATGAGGTGCCATCCTCACTTATAAATACTAGTTAGGAGGTGTTAGGTTTATGTCTCTTCACTTAGTAGGGCCGAATTTTTCCAAGAGTGGTTAAAACCACTTTATAAACCCTAGGAACCGACTTTACAAATACCACTGTATAAATATGTTTTGACCAATCCACAAGAGGGGATTTGGTCTTATACAAGACCCGACATGATCAATCCACAAAAGGGGATTTGATCTATAAGATAATAACTCAAATATAGTTAGAGTATTCTTCGAAGTTACAATATTTCAACAGTCCCCCTTAACAAGAAGGGTATTCTACTGACATAACCCAATACAACATCATTAGGAGAGAGAGAGGGAAGCAACATCATCAACATATGGAACATTGACTGGCATATATACAAATCATCGTAAGTTTTTCTAATCATCAATAACATCATCATTCACAACATGGAGTTGGAGTAGCATCATCATCATCATCATCTGCGTCAACATCAATTAACATAACACTAAAGAAACAATATCACCAACCCGAGGCTGGTACACCAACATCAATAACATAGAGTTGATACAATAACATAATCAACAACACGAGGTTGAAACAACAACATCATCAACATCATGAGGTAGAGACAACAACATCATCAACACGAAGTTGAGACAACAACATCATCAGCACAAAGTTGAGACAATAACATCATCATCATATGGCAAAAAAATGAGGCAGCTGAAACAACAACATTTTGTGGTACTTTGACAGACTGTCCTTACCGGACCTTTGGGATCTGCCCAAGCATCATAAGATTCCCTAGGATATAAAAATCCTAACGGAGCTACCACATGGTACTCTAACGAAGCTACCACATGGTACTCTAACGGACCATCCTTAACAAACCTTCGAGATGTTCCCAAGAATAAAATGATTCCCTAGGATATAAAATCCTAACTGAGCTACCACTACTAACCACAACTGGCATATACATGCACAAGTACTCTGACAGACTTTCCTTACTGGACCTTAAGGATATTTCCAGGGATGATCAATCCCCTAGGATATAAAATCCTAATGGAGCTACCTGTTGTTGGTTAGGATACCATAGTATCATCAACATCACTCCCTCTTTCGAGGGAGGTCCTTTATGACAACACCAAGCTTGTCTCGGAAGTACTCAAACTTTACATGATACAAAGGATTGTTCAACACATCTGCAACCTGCTCATATGTGCCAACATATTGGAGCTTTACAACTCCGCTTTGCACCATATCACGAATGTAGTAATACCAGATCTCTATGTGCTTCGACTTATCATGGAACATTGGGTTCTCCATCATCTTTATGCAACTCTGGTTATCACATAGAATCATGGAGGCTTCCATCTCCAGATAGAATAGACTTGTCGACAATTTCCTAAGCCATATGGATTCACAACTGGTGAAACATGTTGCAATGTATTTTGCTTATGTCCTGTTGAGAGCAATACTAGATTGCTTCATGCTCTACCATGAAGTCATGGCTGACCCCTAAATGAAACGACATCTTGAATTTTTCTTTCTATCAGAAACACTTACATCCCAATCTGAATTAGTATAACCATACAATCTGAAGTCATGATCTCTAGAATAACAGAGAACATAATCCAACGTACTCTTAAGGTATCTCATCACATGATTTGCAGCTACAAGGTGAACATGTCTGGGGTCTACCAGATACTGACTCAAGGTTTTCACAACAAAGCATATATATGGCCCGGTATTCGTCAAATACATCAACGAACCAATAATTTTTCTATATAGTGTAGCATCAACCAATTCTGACGAAGTATCAACCAGGAGCTTCAAATTTGTTTCCATGCGTGTGTTCATGGATTTACATTCCAACATGTCAAATCTCTTTAGTATTTCAAATGCATACTTCCCTTGGTTAAGGAAGATCTTCTATGGGATCTTCCAAAATTTAAGAGCTAAGAAATAATGGATCATACCTAGGGCTTTCATCTCAAACTCTGCAACGAGCTTCTTCTGACAATCTATGATGTGATTTTCTTCTCTATTAATAATAAGTCATCCACATATAGTAGCAATATAATTGACTCATCATTCATAACCTTGAAGTAAATGTTAGAAACAAATTTACTCTTGGTAAATCCAAAGCTCGTCAGGAAACTATCAATTCTTCCATACCAAGCTCTAGGATCTTGCTTCAACATGTACATAGCTTTCTTCAACCTACAAACATGAGTCTTTCTATCTTCAACTTCAAACCCTTATGGTTGTTCTATATACACTTCTTCTTCAATAAAACCATATAAGAAGGTTGTTTTCACATCCATTTGGTGTAACTTCCACTTCATTTTTGCTACAAGAGCTATGATAGTTTCAATAGAAGTGTATCTAGCTATAGGAGCAAATGTCTCTTCATAATCAATACCTTCCTTTTGATAAAAACCTCAAGCCAAAAATCTTGATTTATGTTTTTCAATACTTTCGTATGATGCATGTTTTATCTTGTATATCCACTTGGAATATACCACATATTTGTTCTTTGGTTTGGGAACTACTTTCCATACATCATTCTTTATAATGGACTGGTATTATTCTATCATAGCATCCGCCCATTTTTATTTTGAATGGCTTCTTCAAAGAAAGTAGGTTCCTTTTCTATGAGATCACACATCAAGGCCATATAACTAGAGAATGGCTTGGGTTTCTTGCTTTGTCTCATGGTTCCTTCTGGGGAACAATACTTATCTCCATCTTGAATAAGTTCCCTCGCCCAAGCTGGCTTTCTCTTGTGAGAGATCTCCATCTGGGGAGGTTATTGAGATTCTGCCATATCATGATATTCTAGAATCTCATCATTAGGAGTAACTATAACTTCCTTCATTGGTTATGCAACTCTAGGATCTACAAGTTCTTATTCATATATTTCTTCAAGCTGACATTTCCTTGATCCTTTGAGTGTTGCATCTTCTTCAAAGGTTACATCTTTGTTGATCTCAATATGATGGTAACCTGGTATGTAAATTCTGAAGGCCTTAGAGACCTCACAGTATCCAACAAATATTACCTTCTTTCCTAAAAGATCCAACGTATTTCTTCTTTCTTTCGGAATGTGTACAAACACTGGACAACCAAATATTTCTAGATGGCTTACTTCTGGCTTCTTCCCGGTGAACATTTCTTCATGAGTTTTGAATCCAAGTGCACTATGGGATAATCTATTTTGGACATAAACTATTGTTATTGTTGCTTCATCCCATAAGTCCATTGGAAGATCTTGATCGTGAATCATAGTCTTCACTTCTTCCATAATTGTTCTATTCTTTCTTTCTGCTACACTATTTTGTTGAGGATTATAGGGAGTGGTGAGCTCCCTCTTAATCTTGGAATCTCTGCAAAATATTCAAAATTCATTTGAAGTGTATCTCCTCCATCAATTGACCTAAGTATCTTGATTTTTCTTTCAAAGAGGTTTTCTACCAAGGCTTTGAAGTACTTGGAAGCTTTGAATTCCTTGAACTTTCCAAGTACTTCATATTTTGATTTCAAGAAATAAACCCAAGTCTTACGAGAGTAATCATCAATAAATGACACATAGTATACATATCCTCTTAAAGAGTTTTATGGAATTGGACCACACACATATAAGTGGATGAGATACAAGATTCCTTCAGCTTTACTATCACTCTTTTTGGGAAATGATTCTTTCTACACTCGAATATCCACTAAAAAAGCTCCCACTAAACCCAGGTTTATCACAGACCCAAGATAAACTTGATCTATCAAGACCAAGCCAAACCCTCAGCAACAAAGGTGTCCCTATGAAGCTAAACCTGGCTCTGATACCACATAGTTGTGACCAGATGATCCCAAGACTCGGGCAACGAACACAGTAGCACCAAGGATTTGAATTCCTTGAACTTTCCAATTACTTCATCTTTTGATTTCAAGAAATAAACCCAAGTATTACAAGAGTAATCATCAATAAATGACACATAGTATACATATTCACTTAGAGAGTTTGATGGAATTGGACCACACACATTTAAGTGGATGAGCTACAATATTCCTTCATCTTTACTGTCACTCTTTTTGGGAAATGATTCTTTATGTTCTTTCCTTATGCACATCCCTTGCATACACCTTCATGATCAATCTTAAATTCTAGTAAACCTATAACTACCTTTCTTACATATGGTAAGGATTTGTAGTTGGTGTGAGCTAGTCTTCTATGCCAAATTTCACAAGGAAACTCAGTGGAGTGAGTCAAGGCTGCATCTAAGTGACGTTTTAACTTGTATAAACCACCTCCTTCTGTTCCAATAACAATTGCATCTTCTATGCTTTTTCCTTTAGGCCACATAATAAATTCACCATCTATGAATGAAACCTTGAACCCTTTCTTATCTAGAGCTGAGATAGAAAGTAAGTTATTTGTCAAACCTGGTACATAAAGTACATCGTTCATTCTCATCGGAGTCCCTGAATCAAGTAAGTAGGTGGATTCTCCCATTCCTTTGATAGGACACTGATAATCATCTCCAAGCAAAACTTTCTGTGGGAAGTCCTTTTCTGTAATACTAGAGAGAATGTCTTTCTGACCTGTCGTGTGCTTAGAGGCACCACTATATATGATCCAAGTATCCAGGTGTCACAGATCCTAAGAGGGAGGAAAATAAAACATAATCTTCAATCTCTTCTTTTGTCAACTTCGTGGGTGGTGTTGAGGGGTCCTAAATCCCTTTAACTCAACAGTAGGAACCAAACCCACCACTGAGGCCCAATTAGACTCTGCAGCGTTTAATGGTGGAATGGTTCTCTAGATCTTGCGATCCGGCCTATTAATCGATGGGCTTTACATTTTCTTGTAAAAACTCCTCCTTCATTTCATATGTTCTATTTTTGTATTTTTTCTTATAGGTGGGACCGATACAAGATAAAAGTTGGTATAAACCAACTACTTAAAAATGTGGTAAATCTTAACTACTGGAGAAGGTTGAGCTTGGGATAACCCTTTCACTCTATCATGCAGACAATGATTCTCTACCACAAGCCTAGTAATAATAGGGTAACCTGTTGGTGTTAATCATTGACTGAGGTGCAATTATCAGAAGAAAACATACATGCAATAAACGATGGAAAGCAAAATAGTTTCCTTAACTCTAATCATCAATCACATATTAACACAATGATTTACTTTTCATCATTAAAGACAAGAAATATAAAAAATATTGAATCAGATAACTTATCAATAGATTCAGAAGCTCTTACTCATTACAACATCCATTCATGAGATAAAAATCAGAAATAATTCTTCTTCATATCCAATCACACACGCTTTTGATGAAAAACACAAACATGTCTCAGGTCTTAAACAGGACTTCTCAATTAAGGCAACTCTAAAATAGTTCTTTACAAATCCAAAAATGAGGGTCTTTGCAACAACCATCGACCCTTGCTAACAGGTCGATCCTCTTATTTATAACATATTATTAACTAAAAATAACTATTAAAAGTGCAGCTAAGTAAAACAAAAACTCACCCAATGTCACTTTCATCTCTTAGTCTTTTAAGAGTCATCAAATGATCTCACTTGAATGGATGATTCTTCTCGTACTCTAACCATTTGATGAAGAGATCATCGCATGTTTTCTCATATGGGAATCTATGTTGTTCCATTGGGGCCAAAAGGATTTCTCTTATCTCTACTACCCCTGCCCGATACTTGACTATTCTAGCACTTAACTGCTACAACATGGTTCGAGATTTGATCAAGTGTTCCATGAACTGTCGCACTTGACCTGGCTCCATGTCTGCCACCCTTTCTATCTCTGTGGCCCATGATGAGTCTTGTTCGACATGTAATTTGACTATGTCCCGCAAGTCGAAAAAGTCATCGGGTGTGTCGAATTCAGGGAGGCCTATGTCTCTCATTGCCCGATTGATATTGGTCCAACTCTTTTTTCACTCGGCCCGTTTCTCTTGGATTTCCTGATGAGGTTCTTCAGCCATTTTTACCCAATATTCAGCCAACTTCTTTATGCGGTCGATGTTCCTTTCCCTTAGTACCCAGATGTCGTGCTCTTTGACATCTCGACCCTGGTGAACCACGTTGATGTAGTCGATCCTTTCCACGGCTTGGTGTGATTTCTCATACCACCTTTCCATATCCTTTCACATCGCCAGCGCCATGAGGGTGTCTTCTTGAAGCTCAACTATCCTTGCAGTGAATAGGTGTTGCTCATCCGTAAATTTACTGTAGGACTCCTGGAATTCGCTTCTGAGGAACACCGCGACATGTGTGGTGTCCTGGTAATATTTCACCAAATGGCATAGATGTTCCAATTCCTTCAGTGCAGTGGCCAACTCCTCTTCATCTCTTTTCGCTCTGTCCAGGGTAGCATCAGTGATTTCCAACCCTGCGCTGATAAGTTCGGATGTATTTTCATGCTCTGTATTAATCAGTTTTTCCTCTATGGTGATGAGGATGGAGAGATATAGACTAATCCTCCTCTTCTTGGTGGTTATATTCATGATATCTTTCCTTTTCCGGTCATAAGAGATGGCATGTATATCAACAACTTCATCCACAGGTTCGGGGATTTGTTGATCTCCCCAGGTAAGCATATTTCCCAGGCTTCTGATGGTGTATATATGTTCAAGACTGGGTTCTTGAACCTCTTGTGTGTGTTCTGAAGGTCTAACCTCTGGTTGTTTCTCCTCATAAGGTTGAGTACCGATTGAAATTGAAGCATCATGGGTAGGCTCGATACTTACTTGATAATTTCCTACCGTGGAACTTCTTCCTTTCGTTTGCCCGACTCTAACTCGTTCGTCGGACTATCCATTTGGGTCTCTAGTGCATCGAGTATCTCAGTGTCTAAAACAATTTTGAACTCCTGGTCATTCTGTGGAAGGCCCTAAATTTGAGCATCGGGAGCTAGGAAAGATGCCTTCCCAGGTTCTTT
Organism: Picea mariana; assembly: GCA_032191745.1. NCBI lineage: Eukaryota > Viridiplantae > Streptophyta > Pinopsida > Pinales > Pinaceae > Picea > Picea mariana. Next base: position 113,677 of record JASDQU010100787.1, read on the forward strand.
TTCCTCTATGATATGCACCAGAGCCACCAGGGACACCTCCGAACTTTCCTCATCATCATAGATTGTTATCAAGTTGTGGAGGGGTTTTAGTGAACTTTCTCTACCTAATGCTCTTTCTATCTTTGGATGAGTTGAAACGTCCCCTGGTGATCCGTCCTATGGCATTGTAACTTCAGGGTTATCTAAACCGACGATTTCGTCAATTTGTATTAGCTCAGGGCCACTTGGACCTGCCCAAATTTCATTTAGGTTGTTGGCAGGGACCCTTGTCATTCTTACAAGGTCTGGGTCATCCTGCAACTGATCAATTAATCATTGTTCTTTTTCTATCATGAGAAATCCCCTCTCCCGTGCATCCTGTGTCATAGGAAATCCCTTATTTTGCATTGGAGCCACTAGTAGGGGAACCTATGTTGCCTATGTCGCTCTGATTTCTTCCCTGGCTCTAAGGGCCTCTTGATCCAACTGCTCTATTGTCGTCGCCTATTCATCCAAGCTCATGGCCCTGAACTTGGTCATTTTGGGGTCGACCATCCTTTCTACCACCTCATCCCAGTCCTAGGAATTTTATGTGAATACTTCATCTTCGAATTTGTCGTGGGCGTACAACCAGTAGGACGACACTTGTGAATCATGTTGCAATACCATTCCCTTTGGACTGTGCTTGTGGAATTGACATGTATGGAATCTGACCTCAAGTTTTCTCAACCCTTTTTGTTTGGCTTGAGCGATATTCTTTACCAAGTAGAAACCTACATGGAAACCATAGGGTATGAACGCTCGCTTCTTGTCCTTGACTAGGGTGGTGTTGTAGCCTTGCAAGATGGTTTGATAGCATATGTATCCTACTACAAGCTGGTTTGGGACATGAAATGGTAGGAGATGTGGTTCTCCAGTGGCCTCGAACACCCTGATGTAGGTGTCATTCTCGTCCAAGTATCAGTGGCCTACCTTGGATATCATTTTCTTGGTTGCAGTCGATAGTCTTGGGCATTCCTTCTTAAAAAGAATAAAATAAATTTGCGCAATGAATTCATTGTTGATGATGGAATAAGACTTTGTATACCTATTCTCCCATAGCACGTTGAAATAGACGTGTACCAGGAGCTCTGCGACATGCCAGCTCAGATTCATGCCAACGAAGATGTTTCTGGTGCACATGACATCGAGAAAATATGAATCCATGTAGAAAGTTGGGGTCTATCCTTCCTTCGACGTCTGAGCCTGTTGTATACATATGCTCATTTTTTTAGAAATTATCTCTCCCCAATTGAAACCACTCCCATAGATCGCCACTGTGTAATCCAAGGGCATCCATGCCTCTGAAAATATGGAGCAATTCTTCTCTCCATATAATCGACAGATGAGAGCCATCAAATAGATGTATGGATCCCTTAATTTGGTCATCCCATACCAGCCAGTGCTCTAGTTGGTGAACTTCTTATCTTCCCTACACCATGAGGCCATCACCCAACTAGTGTCATGGCGCTCGTAGAACTTCACGAATAAATTTGTATTTAGACGCTCCCCGGGGTCTCTGCGTTTGTAGTATTTCTGAACTTCTACCAGTAGGAACACTTCGACACACCCACCATTGTCATCGTAGATTAAAAATGTATGTGTGTCTATGTGGTCGATGAGACACTTCAGGACTTCAATACAGGGAAAAACAAGGGTTCTGCTTGCCACCATATGCAGGTACGACTGTCGGATGTTCGGAAACACCTTGTCGTCAAGCGCTCTTACATTTGGATCACTGTGTGGGACATATTATGGGTATTCCTCTTGGATGATCTTGTTAAAGAGTTCTCCCCAATGTGGGATTGTCATATTGGACCTCTTTCTTGCCTCTGTATCTCCAAACTTGGTCGAAGGCTGGGTGAAAACCTTCTTCGTTGTTGTCTTTATGACTGGTTCCAGCCTCGGAGTATATTCCAATTGTTTTGTGGCCCCTAGAGAGGAGCCTTCACCTACCACTGGTTCTTTCAGCTTCAGTGCCATCAACGATCATCTAGTGGCTATATTTCTTGGTGGTATTGTTCCTGCAACTAAAATAAACTTTCATAGATTGTGTAAAGATCAAAACCGAATAAAAACATATAAATTGTAGCTATGTAAAATTTTCATACTTGGATACATACATGTGAATCTTGCTAAAACTTGGTTATTTTGATACTCACGAGATCTTTGTAGCCTTTGAATTACTCATCTTGCTCCTTCGTATGCTATGGAATTTACCGATGCACAGAATGATTTCGTTTGCAACAGCGCAAGGGAATTTAAATAGGGGCGAACTTATTATGTCGCATAAGCCATTTAATTCGGGTGATGAGTGAAATTTTAACAAATCTAACGCTGAATATCTACAACTTAAATTCATCGTGGGTTGACGGCGGAGGCGCAGGGGGTGATGTGGTCTATCGGTGATTTTAAACGACTTTTTTGATTGGCGCACGAGGTAGAAACTAATGCGGGATTTGGTAATAATTAGCTCCTTAAATGCTCAAAATATAATTGTATCTAATGCCAAAATGTCCCATTGTGTCGCTCTCTCAGTGGGTCGATCGGGGATCAGGGATGTGTTATGAAAGTTTTCATTAATGTCCTTACCAGAAGCTCTGATGCCAATCAATTTCACCGTACAGTGTTGTTGTGGAAAAACTGACTCGGAGGTGTGACTCGAACCCAGAGAACCAAGAATGACTCGGGGTAAAACTAGACCATACAGTTCTCCAATATTGTAAAGACACGTGCCATTAAATACCGATGACCTAATTCGCGTGTATTAATCGAATTCGAGACATTTCTTAAGTTATTGCTTCTAAAAAAAACCTTAGCTTATCGATGATGAAAAAGTATTCAGGGTCGGCGATTGACGATAAACCTATAAAGTACTTTCTTCGTATTAGCTTCCTCGAAAAGTCCCGATGCCGAAAATGCATCGCGGATCGGGGATCGAGAATAACCTTTAGCACGGTCAAAAAAAAAAATTCAATCCTTTTAGGTTTTCCCCAATTCCACTTAGCGCGTCGAGTATCGACTATGGGGGATATATTTTCTCTCTTCATTAACATTTATACCCCTCGCGTTTTATCGATGTTGAAGGGGAATTGGATATCAGTGATATCCTTATGCAAGACTTGTCACAAAACAAAACTTCCATTTTCCGATGCTGAAGGAGATCGACGCTCAACGACTAAGGCTTCCCGAGTGGTTCTTTTCCTTCTTTGAATTCATTCCAATGTTGAATCTGAGCGCGTCGGGTGAAGTGTTTCGGTTGTCGATTCTTTATTCAGGTGTTAAGGCCTTTTAAGTCATGGGATTTCATAAGTTCAAAACAATCCTGAATAGGTGATGAGAATCATGAGAATAAGCAAAGAAAAAACATTTCTCGAAATGAAGTCAAATCAGACAGTGCAAAAGATCAAGTGGTACCCAAAAAGAAAAAAAAATGACAGAGGTTTTTTAGGGTGTGTTGAGTGCTCAACAGGTGGTTCATCATATTCAAATGCATGGGCATGATGTCTTTTGTTATTTATCTTCTTGTATTCTTCCCTTTTGGCAGGACAATTCTTAGCAATGTGTCCCATTTTATCACAATGATAACATTGATAAGAGGAGAAATCTTTTTCTTTTCTTTGACCCTTATGATATTTCTGGAATCTCCTTGGAGGGTGAGATTCTTTGTGGAAGTGGGTCAATCTCTTTGGATAGTGATATTATTTATGAAGGTCAGTCTCCTTTTGGAAATGAGACATTTTCTTTCCTCCTTTAACATGAGCATCTAGGGCTTGATCTTCATCCCTTAATAGTATGGCTTCTCAGTTGGCCACTCTTGCTTCTTCTTGAACACATTCTTCCCATAGACTGTCGAATTTGAGTTTATCTTTTCTTGCACAAATAGTTTGGATGAAGGCATCCCAAGGTCATGTGAGACCATTAAGGTTTTTCATGTGATTTCATATTCATCCAAGTTGTCTCCAATTGCTTCTAATTGTTATTTGAAATGAGTAACCCTAGAGAAATAGTCTTGAATTGTTTCTCCTTTCTGCATCTTTGTATTCTTGAGTTGGGTTATCAAGTTCATCTTCCTATTGATGTTCTTTCCTTCATACATTCTGGTTAGGGAATCACACATCTCTTTTGGAGTATTCTTAGAAAACACTTGAGGGATAAATATATCTTTAATGGGGTGTGCAATGATCCTTTTGACCCTAACCATATCCTTCTTGTACTTTTCTTTGGTTTCATCTTCTCTCGGTTCTAGTACATTTTCTTTTATGAATTTCGCAAGGTCATTCTCTTCAAGAATGAGTCCAATTTTTTACTTCTAGGAACGAAAGTTTTCCACACCTTCTAACTTGTCAATAATCTTGGTGCTTGCAGACATATTGACCTGGAGCTAGGAAAATGACCAAAAAATGAAAGTCCTCATAAAATGAATCTGAACTTACTAGGAGATGCACTAGGCTGAGGCGAGTAGACTGGAGCTGTTTGTTTTCAAAAATTCCAAGTTTTACCCCTTGAAACTTGACCTGCACAGATCTGGACTAGTGCTTCTGGTACTCATTCTGGTTTCCTTTTGGTTTTCTGGTACCAGTCAAAACTAGGGTTTGACTTTCTGAAGGCTCTGGCCACTCAAAAGGTGTGCTCAAGCTGCCAAATGATGCGTTAGGGTAGGGTGCACTTTTCTATATGGTTTTGAGTCATAAATTCCTCTTCAATAAAAAGTCATAATTTTCTTGTACGACAACAATGACGTTTTTGGATATCCAGTAAAAGGTTCTATATTCAATCAAGCTCTGATACCATGTTAAGTTTAATGTTGTTATTAGGTTCTTTTCAATTTTCTAGAGCATTTCCAAAACAACAACACAAGTAGGATCATTGAAAGAAACACAATCACAAGGTACACAACATTTTATCTTGGGAAACCCTCATGGGGGAGAAAACCCAGCAAAAACTTCGTCAATAATAGATTTCCAATATAATTCCAAGACTTAAGTCCAAATCACCAAGAATAGACTAGGATTGAGCATGCGCCTCTCTCTTCTTCTTCTTGCAACTGCAGCTACCTTCAAAATAAGTGCATTAGAATTGTGAGTGAGTGAGTGAACAAATGAGGCACCATCCTCACTTATAAATACTAGTCAGGAGGTGTTAGGTTTATGTCTCTTCACTTAGTAGGGTCGACTTCTTCCAAGAGTGGTTAAAACCACTTTATAAACCCTAGGAGCCAACTTTACAAATACCACGATATAAATATGGTTCGACCAATCAAAAAGAAGGGATTTGGTCTTATACAAGACCCGACATGATCAATCCACAAAAGGGGATTTGATCTATAAGATAATAACTCAAATATAATTAGAATATTCTTCGAAGTTACAATATTTCAACATTACTATGTGCACTGAAGGGTATTGAAATTTTGAATATTCTAAATGAGATATAGCACTAGTGCATATATTTTATTTATAACATCGATGCATATTATAAACATGTGCACCATAAAATGTTGAAGCGATAAATATAATCACACATTATATAATTTAAGGAACGGTGTTTTTTCTCAATATCTAACACCAATGCTTAAATATACTTAATAGGCACTGGTGTGTATAAACCGTTAACACACATCGTTTAGTGAGTTCATAAGAATATAATGCACTAATATATATATATATATATATATATATATATATATATATATATATTTGTTATTGCATTTTGCATTAATGTGGTATCCAACAAATTACACCTCTGTTATTTGTAACAATGTAAATCATCCACATATTAATTAATCAACAACACATTATTTTACAATATCTGACAATGCAATAAAATAAGAAACCCGGTTTATTATATATGAATAAGAAACACATGGTCATACAAAACGTGACAACCTAAAGGTCCACAATAATCAATATACAACAAATGTGTAATTGGTACACTTATTGTTAACATGTTCTCATGTAATTGGGACAATAAGTTGAGTACATTAAAAAACAATCCATGATTTTCATAGACAAGTATTCCAAAACATACAAATTGAAGTAATCGTCAATTATATTGATTGACATTCATCACTTGAATTCTTGTCATCGCTCGAGATGTGTGCATGCCTCATTTGTTCACCACGTATAGGAAATATTGTACTTTGGTTACTTAACTTAAGGTTTTCTTGATTGATTTTTTTTTTATGTTCATCAGCCTCTTCACATTCCATCTAAAAACATAGAAATAAAGTGTAATAAGTATATCTCCATATACATGATTGCATAAATAAATAAAAAACATAACATAGCAACAAGTGTTTCATAAACAATGCACATTCTTTTGAAGCCATGTTGCATGTTGTCTCTCAAAATCTCTTATGTTGGCTGCACTCCATTCTTTATTTCTTGTATGTTTAATATGCCATGACAAAACACAGTCGATATAATTAATATAAAGATTTCTTTTTGTTCCATTAATTATAAAATGAGGAATGTTAAATAGCATAGCTACTTACAATTTTTTCAATTAAACCTTGATACTTGAACATATACTCACAACCCATACTTAACACAATGTCGATCAATTCTTCGATTGTCTCTTATTTGTATGTTAGCATCTATTAGAAGACATCCATGGACGAGTGTAAATTAATTATTTAAATATGAATATCACAACCAATACAAAATATTAAGCAATGCCAAAAATGTAAGTACTCACAAACTTTGCGATCAACCCTTTTCTTCTTCGTCGTTCTGTCTTATGTGTTGAATGGGTTCCATTTTTTTCTCTTGTCTATAACAAAACAATTGAAAATTAGTGTTTTGTGTGATAATTAAATTATATGTGCATAAAAGAATAAACAAGTGATTACATACATTTGATGTTCATTGTTGTTGATGTGGCTCCTCCCACGATGCAATTATGTTCATTTATTTTACCATCTCCTTGTACATTGTTTTGGACATCCCCGTGGATATGTATTGGTTTTCCCCTCATTTATCCCTTGGAATGTTCATAATATCTCTGAAAAAAGGAAATCCATGAATAATTAGATATAAAAATTATGTTTTTTACAACAAAAGATACTGGTGTGTATAGTAAATAAGAATGCATCGATGCATATATTAAATACGTACGCACATGTGCGTTAAACATATGTATATGCACCGATGTGTTACATAATGTATATGCATTGTTGTATGATAGGAATGCACTTGCAAAATTGAAAATGTTCTACAAATTGTTGTATTCACACGGTGCTTTATAAATTAATAAACGCGTCGATGAATAAGTATTGTTAATTGTGCATTGTCGACTGTCGACCCATGAACAAATTTAAAACATGACAATTTCCATATAAAAAACAACATTACTTCCATTTTAAGTTAAGCAGTGTCTTTTATCTGATAATACGCATTGGTGCTCTCTATATGTAAAATGCACACCACTGACAGCGAAGGTGTTTTTCAAAAAATGTTATTTTTATTTCAAATTCAATGGTGTGTTTGACATGAATATGGGCATTAGTGCTCTATACTGGTACGATGCACACTGTGAACTGCTAAGGAGTTTTTGAAAAAAAAACTCGTCAATGAAAAAATGGTTTGGGATCCAATGCAATCAATGTTCCCATTACAACGGATACCAAATGCCCCATACATAAGTAAATAAACCCTATAAAAATATATTTCTTAAAAAAATCATTGTGAAATATAGAGATGGAAAGCAAGAGAAACAACACCGAAGGTAACTATGAAACCCCTTTATTTTTTGGGGAATGAACTGAAAATTGCTTGAATCAAATGGAGGAAAGATTAATATGATTAATAGAATGCAATCATATATTTGAAATTTCTCCTTTGCAGATTCATATGTGACCTACGATGATCCCTTTAAAATTTGGCTCATAAAAAACATCCACCCACTCCGAAGACTTTGTTGGTAAATCTCTCTTGCATAAATCTCACCTCTAAATTTTGGCAAAAGAATGAAAGAAATAGGGTTTTCATTTATAAACACATACATCTAGAAAAACACAAATTTATGCTCATTTTTTCATTGTATATTTTGGTCTATTACTAATAAACACATCGGTGCGGTTTAAACAAAAAACACATCGATAAATAAAATTCAAATGTAAACAATTGTATACAAATGAATGCATTATTTGTTTGTAACTTTGTTAGTTGGTGCACTAGCACCAGTGCGTTTTGTAAGTAATAATGCAACGACAATTTATTAAAAAATGCAAATGCAAACCTCTGCATTTAGAATTTGCAGAGGCCATAACTGAGGCCACTCTTCGGTGCTTATCATAAATTGTCACACTTGTGTAGTTATTGTATGGATACGCACCAATGAAGCATAGTATAATTAGGTGCATCGTGAACTTTTAAAATTCATTCTAAATTCTATTTGAAATTATAGTGTTATATGCTTCCCAAGATGATGGTTTTGTCTCAAATGTAGGAAAAAAAATTATAATATCAAATGGCCAATTCTTCATATTCCAACTCATTTCATATCATTGCAAGTTCTTTAAGTCCTCTCCTGTCGATTGTAGTAAGTCTAGCTTTTATTTATAATTCATTTATCTAATTGAATTTATGTTATGTTTGCAGGTGAAATTGAATAATTGCTCATTGACTTTTGCAAGATCAAGATTTAGTATCGAGTTCAAATGCACAAGATATTTCACTCCTCCCAAAATTACGCAAGCTCTTATCAGGAGAAAGATATTGCAATAAGGTGATTGATGAAAATGGACAACTGATTTACCCTACCAATCTTAACATGCCATCTTCCAACAACTAGCTTAGGTAAATAGTATTACAACGTGAATTGGATCTCTTTTA
>JASDQU010100787.1:122581-135685 GCA_032191745.1 Picea mariana
AAAAGGGAGATATGGGTTATCTTTTGGGACCCATAGTTTTTATCTCTTCTAACTGGATATCAATCCTTGAAAATATATTGTAGAGAGGAATTGGAATTTCATAGAGTGTTCCATAGACATGAGGAATCTATCAATAGCAATAGAGCCTCAATTGTCTCAGTAACCACCAAAGTCCATGAAAATGAACACTAGTGCATCTCTCAGAATGATTTGGTTAGAAATACCCTGTTCCAATAGAAGAAACAAATCCAAGTGTTTGAGGCATGATGCTCCATGCTAAGAAACATGGTCTGCAATGATCTAGGTGGATATTGGTGGCCACCCACCTATTCCAACTGGCTCCTTTTGGCAATTTCAGTTTAGCATGTTCTTCTGTAATTCTTTGTAATTGTGGGTTCTACACTTTCAGGGTTGTATGAAGCACTACACAACTTCCAGGTGGATATTGGTGGCTTCCCACCTAATCCAACTAGCTTATTTTGGAATTTTGCATGCCAGTACATCTTTTTGTACTTCCAGGGCCATTTTGGGGCCCTAAACAATTTTTTTTAGCTTTCCATAGTCAAACTATAGTCGAAGTAAGATTTTAATGGAATAATGTGTATTTCTTGAAAATACCTTTCCAAACGGGCTATCATGGGCCTAAAACAAAGGTCGTATGCAAAAGTTACGACCTCTGGAAGTTGAGGTACCAACTTACCCATCGAGGCCCACATAACTTTTGGCATTTCATATCCTAGGGTTAGGTTTTTGGATGTCTAGGGTTTTGGAATCCATGACTAATGTTAAAAAGGCCTCTGGAGCCTCGTTGTAATCATTCTTCTTCGACGGATACACGTACCATCCACATCTCTTCTCAGAGATAGCTACCACCATTAAGCAAGTTGTTTTTAGTTATGCATTTTTATAGTTTCAACCTATTTTATTTATTCAATAGAAGTTATTATTCATTGAATATATGTTATTTTTCTCTATATCTATGTGTTATTGTATTCATTTTGTTATTCATTTCATTCCACTCATAAATCTAGATCAGTGGTATCAGAGCGATCTGCTCTTCATTTATTTTGCTTCCTGCATGTCCCCGACAAGATCTAGGTACAAGAAGTTGGGACTCGAATCAATCAATTCGTTTCAAGATCGTTTGCACCAAGCCTAAAAAAACCCATGGGGGACGAAAAGAAAGATTATGGAGCAGGAGATCCTTTTAAAATGTTGTTCGATGAATCCCTTGCATGACAAAGGAACGAAATGATGGAAAACTTTGCACAGATCCTTCGATGGTTGCTCACAGGAGACGCATCTTCATCAAGCGTCCATTCAACCCCCTTTAAGGTACAAGTAAATTTGTATATTCCATTATTTGAAGGACTGGTAGCTAAGGATGTTGTAGATAAATGGTTGAATCAGCTCAAAGGGTATTTTTCAATCCACAATTTTTTCGATAGGAAAAATATTACGTTTTCACTCCTCAAGGTCGTCCCCCATGTTAAGGATTGGTGGGATACTTACTCTGAACAAAGGGCCATATAGGAATCTGCAATATTTGTGGTCGCCCCCACATGGTATTATTTCAAGGATACCATTAAAGAACAATACTACCATGTTGGAAGCTACGAGGACCAATACACAAGATGGACCACCCTGTATTAGGAAAGGGACCAAACAATACCAGATCTCACCAATATTTTCCATACCATATGCACCAAATTGGGTATCAAAGACTCTGAACAAAATCTAGTGCTCAAATATCATGACTGCCTACATAGATACATTCAAAAAGAAATGGAGTTTCTAGACATTGCATCATTGGGTACGACTTACAGATATGTTGTCAAGATCGAGAAGAAATTTAAGAAAAGGAGGCAAGAGTTTGGATCTACAAACTCTTCACAGTCAAAGCAGGGAAAAGGTGAACCCAACCCACAAAACAAGGGACAGAGCAAATATTGCCACTCTCGGGAATCCCATTCCAATATGTAACACAAGAAGGATAATGAAAAGTTGAAGATGGACATGGGAAAGTGGTGTGAATACCATAAGAGCCCTTGGCACAACACTGAAGAATGTCGCTCCAAGTAGTCATTGGTGGCTGAGCTGAAAGCTTCTGAGTCAGAGGCATATTCTGACTCTAAATCAAATCCAGAAGGAGGGAATCGGATTATCGATGCCAAACCCAGCGCCACTTTTACTGCCACCAAACTTCAGCCAAGCGAACCAGAGGTAGTGTCACCTACCTCTATTTCTTTAATCTTTGTTAAGAAATGCAGTAATGTCATTTCATAGACTGGGAAGCTTGTCTTCTTTGCAATCTATGCTCATAGTAAGCAGAAGGTCACTGCCACATCTGTGACCTTTACACAAATCCTCTCTTTGCAGCAAAATCAAGTGGATGGAATCATGGAAGAGTACAAAGACATCTTCTCCTCACCCATCGAGGTACCAACACACTACCAATTCAAGCATCCAATTGATATAACTCTCAGTGCACCTCTGACTAATGGATCAATTTATTGTCGCTCGTTGATGGAAAATGAAAAAATCAAGTGTGAGATCCAAGAGATGCTTCAATAGGGGTACATCAGACCCAACTCCTCCCCTTACGGAAGCCTAATTGTACTGTTGTAGAAGAAAGATGAGACCTCACAGCTCTACATTGATTACAGAGCATTAAACAAAATCACAGTCAGGAACCGATACCCAATTCCCCGAATTGATAACCTTCTTGTCCAACTCAAGGGGGGCAATTTATTCAACAATATTTACCTAAAGTCTAGCTACCACTAGGTTCCCATCGAACTGACTGATGTATGGAGGACAACTTTGAAATATTAAGAAGGTCTCTTCGAATGGTTGGTCATGCCCTTTGGCCTAACAAATGCACCAGAAAATTTCATGAGCTTGATGGATGATGTATTGAGACCCTTCACCAACTCTTTTGTGGTGGTGTATCTAGATGACATCCTCATCTTCAACAGAACTTGGGAGGAGCACATGCATCATATTCAACAATTTTTTAGCACTCTGTGGCAACACAAGCTATATGCCAACTTGGAAAAATGATCCTTTGGCATGAGAAGGGTCCAATAATTGGGCTACATTGTTGATGAACATGGGGTACATGTGGATCCAGCTAAGATCCAAGTCATCTATGACTGGCCAACCCCAACCACACTAACCAAGCTTCAGATCTTCTTGGGACTTGCCAACTTCTACTGACGGTTCGTGTTGGGATTCTCCGATATTGCATGGGTCCTCAGCCAAGTGACCAAGGGTGGTGGCAAGGAAAATTTTGCATGGAAGAAGGCACAACAATGATCATTTGATGATCTGAAGTATCGCTTGTGCTCATCTCCAGTACTCCCCTTACTCAATATACAACAACCATTTAAGATTGAGACTGATGCATCTGACTATGTTGTATGCACAGTTCTCACTCAACACAGTCATCCGATAGAATACCATAGTGAGACACTCAGATATTGTCTGGAAATACCCCGCCTATGAAAAGGAAATGTATTTCATTGTACAAGCATGTCGTCAATGGAAACATTACATTCTAGAAAAGGATACAATCATCCACACTGATCCCAAGACTATGCAGTTCATACCGACACAGAGGAAGTTGCAGAATGACCGCCATTAGAAGTGGTCCACATACATGCAAAAGTTCCATCTCAACATCAAGTATAAGACAGTGAACACAAATCGCGTCGCCGACTTCCTCAGTTGACATCCCATGGTTTCACTCACCACTGTGCTCCATTCATGTGGGCATGAGGCATCTGAGTGGCCCCAACTTTATCAGCCAAAACCACGAGCCACAAATCTTGATTTATGTTTTTCAATACTTTCATATGTTGCATGTTTTATCTTGTATATCCACTTGGAATATACCACATATTTGTTCTTTGGTTTGGGAACTACTTTCCATACATCATTCTTTATAATGGACTGGTATTATTCTGTCATAGCATCCGCCCATTTTTATTTTGAATGGATTCTTCAAAGAAAGTAGGATCCTTTTCTACGAGATCACACATCAAGGCCATATAACTAGAGAATGGCTTGGGTTTCTTTCTTTGTCTCATGGTTCATTATGGGGAACAATACTTATCTCCATCTTGAATAAGTTCCCTCACCCAAGCTGGCTTTCTCTTGTAAGAGATCTCCATTTGGAGAGGTTATTGAGATTCTACTATATCATGATCTTTTGAAATCTCATCATCAGGGGTAATTGTAACTTCCTTCATTGGTTCTGCAACTCTAAGATCTACAGGTTCTTCTTCATATATTTCTTCAAGCTAACATTTCCTTGATCCTTTGAGTGTTGCATATTCTTCAAAGGTTACATCTCTGTTGATCTCAATATGATGGTAACCTGGTATGTAAATTATGAAGGCCTTAGAGAGCTCACAGTATCCAACAAATATTCCCTTCTTTCCTAAAGGATCCAACATAGTTCTTCGTTCTTTCGGAATGTGTACAAACACTGGACAACCAAATATTTCTAGATGGCTTACTTTTGGCTTCTTCCCGGTGAACATTTCTTCATGAGTTTTGAATCCAAGTGCACTATGGGATAATCTATTTTGGACATAAACTATTGTTATTGTTGCTTCATCCCATAAGTCCATTGGAAGATCTTGATCATGAATCATAGTCCTCACTTCTTCCATAATTGTTCTATTATTTCTTTATGGTACACTATTTTGGTGAGGATTATAGGGAGTGGTGAGCTCCCTCTTAATCTCGGCATCTCTGCAAAAGCTTCAAAATTCATTTGAAGTGTATTCTCCTCCATTAATTGACCTGAGTATCTTGATTTTTCTTTCAGAGAGGTTTTCTACCAAGGCTTTGAATTCCTTGAACTTTCCAAGTACTTCATCTTTTGATTTCAAGAAATAAACCCAAGTCTTACAAGAGTAATCATCAATAAATGACACATAGTATACATATCCTCTTAAAGATTTTTATGGAATTGAACCACACACATATAAGTGGATGAGCTACAAGATTCCTTCATCTTTACTGTCACTCTTTTTGGGAAATGATTCTTTCTACACTCAAATCTCCACTGCAAAAGCTCCCACTAAACCCAGGTTTATCACAGACCCAAGATAAACTTGATCTATCAAGACCGATACAAACCCTCAGTAACAAAGGCATCCCTCTGATAGGACATTGATAATCATCTCCAAGTGAAACTTTCTGTGGGAAGTCCTTCTCTGTAATACTAGAGAGAATGTCTTTATGACCTGTCATGTGCTTAGAGGCACCACTATATATGAGCCAAGTATCCAGGTGTCATAGATCCTAAGAGGGAGGAAAATAAAACATAATCTTCAATCTCTTCTTTTGTCAACTTCGTGGGTGGTGTTGAGGGGTCCTAAATCCCTTTAACTCAACAGTAGGAACCAAACCCGCCACTGAGGCCCAATTAGACTCTGCAATATTTAATGGTGGAATGGTTCTCCAGATCTTGCGATATGGCCTATTAATCGATGGGCTTTACATTTTCTTGTAAAAACTCCTCCTTCAGTTCAGATGTTCTATTTTTGTATTTTCTCTTATAGGTGGGACCGATACAAGATAAAAACCGGTACAAACCAACTACTTAAAAATGTGGGAAATCTTAACTACTGGAGAAGGTTGAGCTTGGGATAACCCTTTCACTTTATCATGCAGACAATGATTCTTTACCACAAGCCTAGTAATAATACGGTAACCTGTTGGTGTTCCAATCATTGACCGAGGTACAATTATCAGAAGAAAACATACATGCAATAAACGATGGAAAGAAAAGTAGTTTCCTTAACTCTAATCATCAATCACATATTAACACAATGATTTACTTTTCATCATTAAAGACAAGAACTATAAAAAATATTGAATCAGATAACTTATCAATAGATTTAGAAGCTCTTACTCGTTACAACATCCATTCATGAGATAAAAATCAGAAATAATTCTTCTTCATATCCAATCACACACGCTTTTGATGAAAAACAAAAACTTGTCTCAGGTTTTAAACAGGACTTCTCAATTAAGGCAGCTCTGAAATAGTTCTTTACAAATCCAAAAATGAGGGTCTTTGCAACAACCATCGAACCTTGCTAACAGGTTGATCCTCTTATTTATAACATATTATTAACTAAAAATAACTATTAAAAGTGTAGCTAAGTAAAACAAAAACTCACCACATGTCGCTTTCATCTCTCAGTCTTTTAAGAGTCATCAAATGATCTCACTTGAATGGATGATTCTTCTCGTACTCAGACCATTTGATGAAGATATCCTCGCATGTGTTGGCATATGGGAATATATGTTGTTCCATTGGGGCCGAAAGGATTTCTCTTATCTCTACTGCCCGTGCCTGATACTTGACTATTTTAGCACTTAACTACTACAACATGGTTTGAGATTTGATCAAGTGTTCCATGAACTGTCGCACTTGACCTGGCTCCATGTCATCCACCCTTTCTATCTCTGCAGCCCATGATGAGTCTTGTTCGACATGTAATTTGACTATGTCCCACAAGTCGACAAAGTCATCGGGTGTGGTGAATTCAGGGAGGCCGATGTCTCTCATTGCCCGGTTGATCTTGGTCCAACTCTTTTCGCACTCAGCCCATTTCTCTTGGATTTCCTGATGAGCTTCTTGAGCCATTTTTACCCAATATTCAGCCAACTTATTTATGCGGTCGATGTTGCTTTCCCTTAGTACCTGGATGTCGTGCTCTTCGACACCTCGACCCTGTTGAACCACATTGATGTAGTCGATCCTTTCCACGGCTTGGTGTGATTTCTCATACCACCTTTCCACATCCTTTCACATCGCCAGTTCCATGAGGGTGTCTTCTTGAAGCTCGACTATCCTTGCAGTGAATAGGTGCCGCTCATCCATAAATTTACTATAGGCCTCCTGGAATTCGCTTCTGAGGAACACTGCAACATGTGTGTTGTCCTAGTAATATTTCGCCAAATGGCGTAGATGTTCCAATTCCTTCAGCGCAGTGGCCAACTCCTCTTCATCTCTTTTCGCTCTGTCCAAGGTAGCATCAGTGATTTCCAACCCTGCGCCGATAAGTTTGGATGTCTTGGCATGA
This sequence comes from Picea mariana, assembly GCA_032191745.1. NCBI lineage: Eukaryota > Viridiplantae > Streptophyta > Pinopsida > Pinales > Pinaceae > Picea > Picea mariana. The sequence continues at coordinate 129,691 of JASDQU010100787.1, forward strand.
TCTATGTTAATCATTTTTTCCTCTGTGGTGATGAGGATGGAGCGATCTAGAGTAATCCTCCTCTTCTTGGTGGTTATCTTCATGATAGATTTCCTTTTCCAGTCATAAGAGATGGCATGTATATCAACAACTTCATCCACAGGTTCGGGGATATGTTGATCTCCCCAGGTAAGCATATTTCCCAGGCTTCCGATGATGTATATATTTTCAAGACTGGGTTCTTGAACCTCTTGTGTGTGTTCCAAAGGTTCGGCCTTCAGTTTTTTCTCCTCGGAAGGTTGAGTACCGGTTGAAATTGAAGCATCATGGGTAGGCTCGGTACTTACTTGATAATTTCTTTCCTGTCGTGGAACTTCTTCCTTTCGTTCGCTTGATTCTAGCTCGTCCATTGGACTATCCATTTGGGTCTCCAGTGCATTGAGTATCTCAGTGTCTAAAACACTTTCAACCTCCTAGTCATTCTGTGGAAGGCCCTGAAGTTGAGCATCGGGAGCTGGGGAAGATGCCTTCTTAGGCTCTTTTTCCTCTATGATCTACACCAGAGTCACCAGGGACACCTCTAAACTTTCCTCATCATCATAGATTGTTATCAAGTAGTGGAGGGGGTTTAGTGCACTTTCTCTACCTGATGTTCTTGCTATCTCAGGATGAGTTGAAACGTCCCCTGGTGATCCGTCCTGTGGAATTGTAACTTTAGGGTTATCTAAACTGATGATTTCATCAATTTGTATTAGCTCAGGGCCACTTGGAACTGCCCAGATTTCATTTAGGTTGTCGGCAGGGACCTTTTTCATTCTTACGAGGTCTAGGTCATCCTGCAGTTGATCAATTAATCACTGTGCTTGTTCTATCATGAGAAATCCCCTCTCCCGTGCATCCTGTGTCATAGGAAATCCCTTATTCTAAATTGGAGCCACTAGTAGGGGAACCTATGTTGCCTATGCCGCTCTGATTTCTTCCCTGGCTCTAAGGGCCTCTTGATCTGACTGCTCTATTTTCGTCACCTATTCATCCAGGCTCATGGCCCCGAACCTGGTCATTTTTGGGTCGACCATCCTTTCTACCACCTCATCCCAGTCCTAGGAATTTTATGTGAATACTTCATCTTTGAATTTGTCGTGGGCGTACGACCAGTAGGACGACACTTGTGAATCATGTTGCAATACCATGCCCTTTGGACTGTGATTGTGGAATCGACATGTCTGGAATATGAACTCAAGTTTTCTCAGCCCTTCTTGTTTTCCTTGAGCGATATCCTTTACCAAGTAGAAACCTACATGGAAACCATAGGGTATGAACGCTCGCTTCTTGTCCTTGACCAGGGTGGTGTTGTAGCCTTGCAAGATGGTTTGATAGCATATGTATCCTAATACAAGTTGGTCTGGGACATGAAATGGTAGGAGATGTGGTTCTCTAGTGGCCCCAAACACCCTAATGTAGGTGTCATGCTTGTCCAAGTACCAGTGGCCTACCTTGGATATCATTTTCTTGGCCACAGCTGATAGTCTTGGGCATTCCTTCTTAAAAATAATAAAATACATTTGCGCAATGAATTCATCGTAGATGAGGGAGTAATACTTTTTATACTTGTTCTCCCATAGCACGTTGAAATAGATATGTACCAGGAGCTCTGCAACATGCCAGCGAAGATGTTTTTGGTGCACATGACATCGAGAAAATATGAATCCATGTAGAAAGTTGTTGTATCTCCTTTCTTCGACGTCTGAGCATGTTGTATACATATGCTCAGTTGTTTAGAAATTATCATTCCCCAGTTGAAACTGCTCTCGGAGATCGCCACTGTGTAATCCAAGGGCATCCATGCCTCTGAAAATATGGAGCAGTTCTTCTCTCCATATAATCGCCAGATGAGAGCCATCAAATAGATGTATGGATCCCTTAATTTGGTCGTCCCATACCAGCCAGTGCTCCGATTGGTGAACTTCTTGTCTTCCCTACACCATGAGGCCATCACCTAGCTGGTGTCGTGGTGCTCGTAGAACTTCACGACGAAATTTGTATTTAGACACTCCCCGGGGTCTCTGAGTTTGTAGTATTCCTGAACTTCTACCGGTAGGAACACTTCAACACACCCACCATTGTCATCGTTGATTAAAAATGTATGTGTGTCTGTGTGGTCATTGAGCCACTTCAGGACTTCAATACAGGGAAAAACAAGGGTTCTTCTTGCCACCATATGCAAGTACGACTGTCGGATGTTCGAAAACACCTTGTCATCGAGCGCTCTTACATCTGGATCACTGTGTGGGACGTATTACAGGTATTCCTCTCGGATGATCTTGTTAAAGAGTTCTCCCCAATGTGGGAGTCTCATCTTGGACCCCGTGCTTGCCTCTTTATCTCCAAACTTGGTCGAAGGCTGGGTGAAAACCTTCTTCATTGTTGTCTTTATGACTGGTTCCAACCTCAGAGTATATTCCAATTGTTTTGCGGCCCCTAGAGAGGGGCCTTCGCCTACCACTGGTTCTTTTAGCTTCAGTGCCATCGACGATCATCTAGTGGTTGGATTTCTTGGTGGTATTGTTCCTGCAACTAAAATAAACTTTCATAGATTGTGTAAAGAACAAAACCAAATAAAAACATATAAATTGTAGCCATGTAAAATTTGCATACTTGGATACATACATGTGAATCTTGCTAAAACCTGGTTATTTTGATACTCACGGGATCTTTGTAGCCTTCGAATTACTCGTCTTGCTCCTTCAGATGATATGGAATTTCCCGATGCGTAGAATGATTGTGTTTGAAATAGCTCAAGGGAATTTAAATAGGGAAGAACTTATTGTGTCACATCAGCCATTCAATTCAGGTGATGAGTGAAATTTTAACAAATCTGTCGTCGAATATCTACAACTTAAATTCATCGTGGGTTGACGGCGAAGGCACAGGGGCTGATGTGATCTATCAGTGATTTTAAACGACTGTTTTGATTGGCACATGAGGTAGAAACTAATGTGGGATTTGGTATTAATTAGCTCCTTAAATGCTCAAAATCTAATTGTATCTAATGGTAAAATGTCCCATCCTATCGCTCTCTCAGTGGGTGGATCAGGGATCAGGGATGTGTTATGAAAGTTTTCGTTAATGTCCTTTTGCAGAAGCTCCGACGCCAATCAATTTCACCGTACAATGCTGTCGTGGAAAAGCTGACTCGAAGGTGTGACTCGGACCCAGGGAACCAAGAATGACTCGAGGTAAAACTAGACTGTACAGTTCTATAATATGGTAAAGACACGTGGCATTAAATACTGATGACCTAATTCGCGTGTATTAATTGGATTCGAGACCTTCCTTAATTTATTGGTTCTAAAAAAAACCTTAGCTTATCGATGCCAAAAAAGTATCCAGGGTCAGCGATCGACAATAAAACTATAAAGTACTTTCTTCATATCATCTTCCTCGAAAATTCCCGATGCCGAAAACGCATCGAGGATCGGGAATAACCTTTAGCGCGGTCAAAAAAAAAAAATCGATCCTTTTAGGTTTTCCCCGATTTCGCTTAGCACGTTGGGCATCGGCTATTGGGGATGTATTTTCTCTCTTCATTAACGTCTATCCCCCTCGCCTTTTACAGATGTTGAAGGGGAATTGGATATCAGCGATATCCTTATGCAAGACTTGTCACAAAACAAAACTTCCATTTTCCGATGCCGAAGGAGATCAACGCTCGGCGACTCAGGTTTCCCGAGTGGTTCTTTTCCTTCTTTGAATTCATTCCAATGCTAAATATGAGCGCATCAGGTGAAGTGTTTCGGCTGTCGATTCTTTATTCAGGTGTTAATGCCTTTTAAGTCACGAGATTTCATAAGTTCAAAACAATCCTGAATAGGTGATGAGAGTCATGAGAATAAGCAAAGAAAAAACATTTCTCGAAATGAAGTCGAATCAGATAGTGCAAAAGATCAAGTGGTACCCAAAAAGAAAAAAAAATGACAGAGGATTTTTAGGGTGTGTTGAGTGCTCAACAGGTGGTTCATCATATTCAAATGCATGGGCATGATGTATTTTGTTATTTCTCTTCTTGTATTCTTCCCTTCTGGCAGGACAATTCTTAGCAATGTGTCCCATTTTATCACAATGATAACATTGATAAGAGGAGAAATATTTTTCTTTTCTTTGACCCTTGTGATATTTCTGGAATCTCCTTGGAGGGTGAGATTCTTTGTGGAAGTGGGTGAATCTCTTTGGGCAGTGATATTATTTATGAAGGTGAGTCTCCTTTTGGAAATGAGACCTTTTCTCTCCTCCTTTAGCATGAGCATCTAGGGCTTGATCTTCATCCCTTAATAGTACAGCTTCTCGGTTGGCCACTCTTGCTTCTTCTTGAACACATTCTTCCCATAGACTGTCGAATTTGAGTTTATCTTTTCTTGCACAAATAGTTTCGATGAATGCATCCCAAGGTCGTGTGAGACCATTAATATTTTTCATGTGATTTCATATTCATCCAAGTTGTCTCCAATTGCTTCTAATTGTTATTTGAAATCAATAACCCTAGAGAAATAGTCTTGAATTGTTTCTCCTTTCTGCATCTTTGTATTCTTGAGTTGGGTTATCAAGTTCATCTTCCTATTGATGTTCTTTCCTTCATACATTTTGGTTAGGGAATCACACATCTCTTTTGGAGTATTCTTAGAAGACAATTGAGGGATAAATATATCTTTAATGGGGTCTACAATGATCCTTTTGGCCCTAACCATATCCTTCTTGTACTTTTCTTTGGTTGCATCTTCTCCGGGTTCTGGTACATTTTCTTTTATGAATTTTGCAAGGTCATTCTCTTCAAGAATGAGTCCAATTTTGTACTTCTAGGAACGAAAGTTTTCCACGCCTTCTAACTTGTCAATAATCTTGGTGCTTGCAGACATCTTGACCTGGAGCTAGGAAAATGACCAAAAAATGAAAGTCCTCATAAAATTAATCTGAACTTACTAGGAGATGCACTAGGTTGAGGCAAGTAGACTGGAGCTGTCTATTTTCAAAAATTCCAAGTTTTACCCCTTGAAACTTGCCCTGCACAAATCTGGACTGGTACTTCTAATACTCATTCTGGTTTCCTGGTTTTTTGGTTTTCTAGTACCAGTCAAAACTAGGGTTTGACTTTCTGAAGGCTCTGGCCACTCAAAAGGTGTGCTCAAGATGCCAAATGATGCGCTAGGGTAGGGCGCACTTTTCTATATGGTTTTGAGTCAGAAATTCCTCTTCAATAAAAATTCATAATTTCCTTGTACGACAACAATGACGTTTTTGGATATCCAGTGAAAGGTGCTATATTCAATCAAGCTTTGATACCATGTTAAGTTTAATGTTGTTATTAGTTTCTTTTCAATTTTCTAGAGCATTTACAAAACAACAACATAAGTAGGATCATTGAAAGAAACACAATCACAAGGTACACAACATTTTATCTTGGGAAACACTAATGGGGGTAAAAACCCAGCAAAAACTTCGTCAATAATAGATTTCCAATATAATTCCAAGACTTAAGACCAAACCACCAAGAATAGACTAGGATTGAGCATGCGCCTCTCTCTTCTTCTTCTTGCAACTGCAGCTACCTTCAAAATATGTGCATTAGAAGTGTGAGTGAGTGAGTGAACAAATGAGGCGCCATCCTCACTTATAAATACTAGTCAGGAGGTGTTAGGTTTATGTCTCTTCACTTAGTAGGGTTGACTTCTTCCAAGAGTAGTTAAAACCACTTTATAAACCCTAGGAGCCGACTTTACAAATACCACGATATAAATATGGTTCAACCAATCAACAAGAGGGGATTTGGTCTTATTCAAGACCCAACATGATCAATCCACAAAAGGGGATTTGATCTATAAGATAATAACTCAAATATAATTAGAATATTCTTTGAAGTTACAATATTTCAATATTACTATGTGCACCGAAGGGTATTGAAATTTTGAATATTCTAAATGAGATATAGCACTAGTGCATATATTATATTTATAGCATCGGTGCA
>JASDQU010100787.1:137661-157071 GCA_032191745.1 Picea mariana
ATTATTTTTGTTATTGCATTTTGATATAATGATTGCATTAATGTGGTATCCAACAAATTACACCTCTGTTATTTGTAACAATGTAAATCATCCACATATTAATTAATCAACAACACATTATTTTACAATATCTGACAATGCAATAAAATAAGAAACCCGGTTTATTATATATGAATAAGAAACCCATGGTCATACAAAACGTGACAACCTAAAGGTCCACAATAATCAATATACAACAAATGTGTAATTGGTACATTTATTGTTAACATGTTCTCGTGTAATTGGGACAATATGTCAAGTACATTAAAAAAAATATCCATGATTTTCATAGACAAATATTCCAAAACATACAAATTGAAGTAACTGTCAATTATATTGATTGACATTCATCACTTGAATTGTTGTCATCGCTCGTGATGTGTGCATGCTTCATTTTTTCACCACGTATAGGAAATATTGTACTTTGGTTATTTAACTTAAGGTTTTCTTGATTGTTTTTTTTTTTTCTTATGTTCATCAGCCTCTTCACATTCCATCTAAAAACATAGAAATAAAGTGTAATATATATATATATCTATATATATATATATATATATATATATATATATATAGTAGAATATACATGATTGCATAAATAAAAAAACATAACATAGCAACGAGTGTTTCATAAATAATACACATTCTTTCGAAACCATGTTGCATGTCGTCTCTCAAAATCTCTTATGTTGGTTGCACTCCATTCTTTATTTCTTATATGTTTAATATGCCATGACAAAACACAACTGATATAATTAATATAAAGCTTTCTTTTTGTTCCATTAATTATAAAATGAGGAATGTTAAATAGCATAGCTACTTACAAATTTTTCAATTAAACCTTGATACTTGAACATATACTCACAACCCATACTTAACACAATGTTGATCAATTCTTCGGTTGGCTCTTATTTGTATGTTAGCATCTATTAGAAGACATCCATGGACAAGTGTAAATTAATTATTTAAATATGAAGATCACAACCAATATAAAATATTAAGCAAGGCCAAAAATGTAAGTACTCACAAACTTTGCAATCAACCCTTTTCTTCTTCGTCGTTCTGTCTTATGTGTTGAATGGGTTCCATTTTTTTCTCTTGTCTATAACAAAACAATTGAAAATTAGTGTTTTGTGTGATAATTAAATTATATGTACATAAAAGAATAAACAAGTGATTACATACATTTGATGTGCATTGCTGTTGAGATGGCTCCTCCCATGATGCAATTATGTTCATTTATTTTACCATCTCCTTGTACATTGTTTTGGACATCCCCGTGGAGATGTATTGGTTTTCCCCTCATTTATCCCTTGGAATGTTCATAATATCTCTGAAAAAAGGAAAGACATGAATAATTAGATATAAAAATTATGTTTTTTACAACAAAAGATATTGTTGTGTACAGTAAATAAGAATGCATCGATGCATATATTAAATACGTACGCACATGTGCGTTAAACATGTGTATATGCACCGGTGTGTTACATAATGTATATGCATTGTTGTATGATAGAAATGCACTTGCAAAATAAAAAATGTTCTACAAATTGTTGTATTCACACGATGCTTTATAAATTAATAAATGCACCGATGAATAAGTATTGTTAATTATGCATTGTCGACTTTCGACCCATGAACAAATTTAAAACATGATAGTTTCCATATAAAAAACAACATTTCTTCCATTTTAAGTTAAGAAATGTCTTTTTTCTGATAATACGCATTGGTGCTCTCTATCTGTAAAATGCACACCGCCGACAGCGAAGGTGTTTTTCAAAAAATGTTATTTTTATTTCAAATTCAATGGTGTGTTTGACATGAATATGGGCATTGGTGTTCTATACTGGTACATTGCACACTGCGAACTGCTAAGCAGTTTTTGAAAAAAAAAAACCCGACAACGAAAAAATGGTTTGGGATCCACTGCAATCAATGTTCACATTGCAACGGATACCAAATGCCCCATACATAAGTAAACAAACCCTATAAAAATATATTTCTTAAAAAAATCATTGTGAAAGATAGAGATGGAAAGCAAGAGAAGCAACACTGAAGGTAACTATGAAACCCCTTTATTTTTTTGGGAATGAACTTAAAATTGTTTGAATCAAATGGAGGAAAGATTAATATGATTAATAGAATGCAATCATATACTTGAAATTTCTCCTTTGCAGATTCATATGTGACCTACGATGATCCCTTTCAAATTTGGCTCATAAAAAACATCCACCCACTCCGAAGACTTTGTTGGTAAATCTCTCTTGCATAAATCTCCCCTCTAAATTTTGGCAAAGAATGAAAGAAAAAGGGTTTTCATTTATAAACACATACATCTAGAAAAACATAAATTTATGCTCATTTTTTCATTGTATATTTCGGTCTATTACTAATAAACGCATCGGTGCGGTTTAAACAAAAAACACATCGATAAATAAAATTCAAATGTAAACAATTGTATACAAATGAATGCATTATTTTTTTGTAACTTTGTTAGTCGGTGCACTAGCACCAGTGCGTTTTGTAAGTAATAATGCAACGACAAACAGTTTACTAAAAAATGCAAATGCAAACCTCTGCATTTAGAATTTGCAGAGGCCATAACTAAGGCCACTCTTTGTTGTTTATCATAAATTGTCACACGTGTAGTTATTGTATGGATACGCACCAAGGAAGCATAGTATAATTAGGTGCATCGTGAACTTTTAAAATTCATTCTAAATTCTATTTGAAATGATATTGTTATATGCTTCCCAAGATGATGGTTTTGTCTCGACCAGTTCTTCATATTCCAAATCATTCCATATCATTGCAAGTTCTTTAAGTCCTCTCCCGTCAATTGTAGTAAGTCCAGATTTTATTTATAATTCATTTATCTAATTGAATTTATGTTATGTTTGCAGGTGCAATTGAATAATTGTTCATTGACTTTTGCAAGATCAAGATTTAGTATCGAGTTCAGATGCACAAGATATTTCAGTCCTCCCAAAATTACTCAAGCTCTTATCAGGAGAAAGATATTGCAAGCAGGTGATTGATGAAAATGGACAACTGATTTATCCTACCAATCTTAACATGCCATCTTCCAACAACTAGCTTAGGTAAATAGTATTACAACGTGAATTGGATCTCTTTTATGTAGACACCCATTGGGGCATAAGAAAATGGTGATGGAGTAATTATATTTTTGGATTTTCAATGGAACTAATGTAAATGTATTTCTTAATTCGACATTTGTTTTATAAAGTGGTTGATTCCATGTTTATTATTGGAAAAAAAAATCCATGCTTCTAATAAATGTTTGGTATAATGTTTGAACATATTAAATGCACTATGTTACTAATATTATCGATGCAATGTTCAATATTTTTACAATCAATATTTTGACAACAATCTTCCTATCTACCATCTACCATTGCACCCCACTACAATGTCACATTATGAGCTTGATTCTAAATGACCATAGCTCGGAGAGGAAGCATACTAAGAATGGTTGGATCAACCACCTATTCATTTCTCACTACGTCGTGAGTCACCAATTCAAAACCTCTACAGTAAAACTATTTCTTCACATGTTGGGGATGAAGGAAATGATATAGAGATTGGTATGGATGATTTCTTACAAGATACCCAACCCATGGAGGGAATGTTGTTACATGCATTCCAACAAAATGAACTAGGGTATGATGTTGATTTCATAGATACCTTCTTCAAAATCCTGAAATATTCTTCCACCACCCCTCTCTTTGGTCAACATGGGTCCAGGTATACCCAAATAGCGACAACAATGTTACTGTACAACTTGAAAGCAATGTATGGTATGCTAGACGTGTGTTTCTCGACATTTTTTAGGCAACTAACCATTAAGTGCCCTAATTTTTTAAGGAATCTTATCACACAATGAAGGAATAAAATGGTTGATTTTATTCATGCTTAATGATAGTGTATATTTTTGTTTCCCACTAATTGAAGGTTACTCAAAGATAAGGTACTTTTGAGTGACAATATCTTGCCCGATCGTTGTATAGAGGCAAAGAAAATGTTGAAAATGTTGGGTGTTAAGTAGATATCATACCACACATGTCCGAATGATTGTATTCTATATAGAAAAAAATATGTGGACAAAGAGATATGTCCCGAATGTGGGCATGATAGGTACCATAAATAAAAAACAAGGGTAAGGAACATGGTCCTCCTCATAATATATCGAGGCACATGCCTATAATTCCAAGGATTCAAAGGATATTTTGTTGCAAACAATTAGTCATGTTGAATGGGTGGCATGTCCCACATAGAAGTGATCCAAGATTTATATGAATCCCAACAGATTCAATAGCCATGAAGCATATAGAAGATACATGGCCATATAAATTCAAGGATTAAGTACAGAGCCTACAATTGAGCATAGTCATAGATGTAGTTAACTCATATTCCCTCCAAAACACCAAATATTTTGTTTGGCTAGAAGTGGTAGTGATAAATAACAGTATCCCCCCATCGTTGTCCATGAAGAATGAGCATCGTATGTTGTCTCTTATAGTCTTAGGTAGAAAACAAGTGAAGATAATGAATGTATACCCCCAACCATTGATTGATGAATTTAAATACTTATGGGAAGGGATACATGTATATGATGTATCAATATTCATCCCAATGGAGAGATATTTTATGTTGTATGGTATATGTGCGTACACCACGCATGATTATCTAGGACTAAGAGTTATCTTTGGTAAGCATCTTAATTGATTTTTTTATATTTGTAATGCTATTTGGCATACTTAATTTGGTGCAACTATATTTTTGACACTAACGATCTTTGTATATAATGACATCACAGGTCTTGTAACAAAAGGGTATCATGGATCTAAATGTTGTGGGCCTTCTATAAAGTCTAGGTCGTACAACCACCTACGAAAGTCAGTGTATGACTGCCCGAGGGTATTCCTCCTAGAAGACCACCCTCATAGAAGAGATGCATCTACTTTCAACGTTAAAACAGAGAGAACTCGAAGACCTAAAATAATGACATCGATAGATTGGATTAGGGAATATGACGCAGAGAAGGAGAAAAAAATGAAAGACTTGTTTGATTAAATGGGGAACATGTGCTCGATGATCCTAAATTTTTTGACACCTATGTTGAGAAAATTCCCATTGGGATGAAATGTGAATCTATATTTTATGAGCTTCCATATTGGGAGCATCTTAATATTGGTCACTTACTAGATTCGATGCATATATTAAAAAGTGCTCCATCTTCTTTATAGAGGTACATATTATCAAATAAAAGTGACTTATTGGTTGTTAGGAGAGATCTTATTGCTTCAAATACTAAAAAGAGACATTGGCCAAGAAAAGAAACTAGAGGAGAGGTTGGTCCTCTTGGTATTTTAAAGAAGGTGATGTACCATGTATTTTGAAGAAAGATTATATTTCTATGGAAAATGATGTTATATTGGTTGTCAAGGCACCTTCTTTATATGGGTCGACTCTATGACATTGCTTCACTATATAAGGGAATTTATTGGGGTTGAAATCACATGACCATGTGAACCTTCTAGGGGTATGTATGTCAAATACATGATTCTTCTTCTATACTTTCGGTAAAAATAGCTATACACTCACAATTTTATGCAAATTAATTATGTGTGTGTATATTATGTAGTGTCATTATTCTTTTCTCATGTGTGGTTGTGTGAACCGTGACTTCCCCCAGGACCTGTGATGTGCCATATCAAAATTATTTGCATTTGTACGTTGGATCACATAAAAGAATATTCATATGGCTAACATTCTTTAGTGGAATTGAGAGATAGTTGAGATTGTTTGTATGTTTGAGAAGGAATTTCCCACGAGTTTTATGGACTTGCAAGTCCATCTTCTAATTCACCTACTTGATGAGGTTGAATTAGCCAGGATGCTCTCATGTCATTGTATGTTATTCTTGGAGATGTACATGAAAAAATTTAAGGGGTTTGTTCAACAAAGGAAAAAACCAGAGGGATCTATGGAAGAGGGGTAAATAGTATATGAGTCATTCTATTGTGTATGAGTACATCAAGTAAATTGATGACACAACAGGGGTAGAGATTTGGGATGACCAACAAGATGAGGACAAAAGGGAAGAGGAGATAATCCAAACAAACAAACAAAAGGTTCTTTATAATCCAACTAACCCTTCTTGGGAAAAAATGCCCCCACATGAGCATACACACATCAAACATAGTCCTCGTAGGAAAGTGGGGCACTCTTGGTCGAGTGGCATGAACCCTCTCAAAAAATAATGTAAATAACTATGAAGCAAATGGGAATAATCTCCTCCCATTTAAAATGGTGTGATAATGATCCAATGCTAAACACAATTGTCTCAAAAAAAATACAACCACCTAATCAATCGAGACCTCTACACTAAAATATCTACATAATACATAATAGGGAAACTAATGTGCTTCCCATCACATCTAGAGTGTGATGGAGCTAAGATAATAAAACACAGATACCTAACATCATTTCTATGAAATGAACTGGGGGCAATCCTCCCCCCTCCTAGACAACCTAGTGATGACATAAACATCCTCCTCTGTGGGATAATATCATAGATCAGAACTAACCCTGAATGCATGTTGACCATTATCCCAAATTGAGTCCCAATGACAGATCAATTGTTGAAAAAACAAAGAGTCCCCCCTGATGGATTTACCCTACTCATAAAACTTGAGGAGGCCAACATCCATCAAAAGGGCACATGCATGCTCTGATATAGGGAGAACAAACAATTACCTCTCTCTCTATCTAGCTTCCCACTTATGTACAAATGTGTACGTTTCAACTTGTTGTTGATGCTCATCCTCTCGTCATTGTTGTTTATGATTCACATACAAATATTTGTATGCACATATATATAGATAAAATGAATTGAAATTATAAAACACACACATCTATAAATAACTTGTATTTAGCAAAATCTAAAATTAATTGTGTTTGCAAGAAAATGTAGAAAAGTAACAGGTGCACCTAAAACAATAATTGCACACCATACATGATGCTCTATATCATACAAACAACACCGTCATGCAATGTTGTTACTGTCATGCATTGGTGCACCATGTTTCTTGTCACACCATCACGTATTTTACCGGTGCATCCCATAAGACGCATCATGTTGTTAAATTGAGAAATATTTAGCCTGATGTCATTCTCTTTAACACACCTGTGCATTTGTTGTACCTAAATTAACTACTACGTTAAATTGTTTTATTTCAAATTATGCAGTGTGATGTGTTGATATGAATGCACTAGTTCTACTGTGTTATTGAAGAACCAAACTTTTGTTTTGTGGTGTGTTGGGTTGTGTAGAAAATTGATAAATGGTCGTACAATGAGACGCTCTGACATGCCATGTCATTCAATACTTTTCCTAGTGTGGTTCCCTTAACAAAACCGATGCATTTGGTTAACAACGATGTACTGCTACACTAAATTTTATGACACACAAACTTACCAATACATTTTGTTAAACTAAAATCATTGATGCCCTAGTTCTACCATAGAACCAAAAACTATTTAGTGGTGTGTTTTCTTTCATAACAAATTGATTATGGGGCCTCACAAAGATGCACCACAATGTTTATGTTTTAAAAAATATGGTTGTGTTTTTCCTTTAACAACATCGGTGCGTACTGTTAGAGATTATATACCGGTCTGCCTCGTTTATTGTCGGACCACCATGTGTTTTAGCAGCGTTTACTGTAAGACACATTGTGCTTATATATTGTGAAATATTCGACTCAATGATGTAATATCATTGCATTTTTTGGACCTATGGGCACTGCTAGGTTAAATTGTTTTATTGCAATGTGGTGTGATGTGTTACTATGAGCACACCATTGTTATTGTGTTATTAGAGCATCGATGTTTTGTTTAGCAATGCATTCTAGATAATAGATCCATGGAAATGAGGCACCCAACGAGACACCCCACTATGTCAAGTTGATCAATTTATTTCCCAGTGTGGGTTTGTTAACAACACCGATGCATTTGGTTAAAATGGTTGCACCGCTACATTAAATTTTATAAGTTGCAAACGTAGAGGTGTGCTTAATTAAATACATTTCACCAGTTCTACAGTTTTCCAAGAGAATTGACATTTTGTTTAGCGAGCATTGTCCTTTTGTGATGCACCAGGTGTGGGGCGTCAAAAACAATGCACTGGTTGAGGGGCATCACGAAAAAAGCAATTCTTTGTTTTTTTAAATTTAACGTGGTGCTCTTCCTTAAATGACACTAGTGCATATTTTTATATTAGATTCACTGGTGGGGGTGCTTTCTTTTATTTTTGCATAGGACGCACTACTCTGGGGCAAGCCGAAGTGTTTAGGCACACCACATAGAATTGGAAAAAAAAATTGAATAAATGGCCAAATTTCAAGCTAAATTAAATTTTAGTTAGATGAAAATGAAAATAAGAAGGTAATAAACAATTTACCCAGCCTCTTATGTCTTGAGGAAGCATGGTTCCACTTTTGAGAGAAAATTAAAATTCGTGGTAATTTCCAAAATTTCAAAATGTGTGGAATCTACTAGTGGAGCTCTACAACTCTATGTAAAGCACCAGAAACATAGCATCTTTGGAAGGAGAGAGGGAACCGATGCTTGCTTGAGAGTTTGGAAGCATGATATGAAGTGTAACAATGAAAATTAGTTTGGTAATTTTTTTTATTTACCCTACCACGTTGTGCCTCACGACAATGATATGCAACATGTCATAAGATACAAAGACACTAGTGCACTTTGACTGGTGCGTATTATTTTATTATAACTTGTGATTGTGATTTTGAACATTTAAGCACATGAGAATTATTTTTTATGTGTGCATCGATGTTTATGTACCTTACAGGCACATCGGTAAAAAAACCTTCGGCTTCCTGCCTTCACTAAAAACCTCCGCTGTAAACATAGAAGGGATAAATTTATTGGGGAGGTTCTGTAAAAACCTCCACTAGAAGGTGTTCTCCTTATAGAGATATTCTCTAATTTATCAAGGAATCTAGGGTGAAAATGAGAGTTCTTTTCACTTTCAACACAACTTTCCTCACCACCAATCCCAAGGTAAATAACCTCTCTCTTTTTTTCTATTTTTCCCCATATCTATTTGTAATTGAATCTATAAACTAATCTCTTGTATCATTGCTACTCATCTTAAAATCACGCCATCAAAAATAATTTCTAAAGAGTAAATAGGATTCTTACATGGGATAGATATACAACATTCCATTGGCACATTCTAGGAGGTATGCCATACTATTAAAGTTAGTTTTAAGAGGAATTTTATAGCAAAAATTGAATTATCCATAGATGTTTATAGAAAAAATTGGCTTTACATCGTATCGATATTCATCAAAGTAGGATTCTCTTATCTCTTCACCACATGGATCAAAACTTGCTTAAAATCAAGATCATTTTCTCTTTTAGTCAATATATTTATTGATATCTCATTTCTTCTCATCCACCCAAGGCCTCTAACACAGATTCCCTCTCTCCCCACTCTTTTTCTTCGTAATACTTGAAGGCCATAACAGACTGATTTAGGACAAATGTAGGTCGGGGTATATTTTGAGCATCAAGGTATGATAAATGGTCCATATCACCCATGTCTTATGTTTTTTTATTACCCTCTCCTATTTTGGAATGGCTCTACCTATGAAGCAAAATTCTATGCCATAATCCTCAATCTCTTCTACCTGGCCATTGGCATGGAAATTAACTTGACAAAATATTTCATTCACTTCAATCTAGTCCCTCAATTTCACTTGAATATAATCCACAAGATTCTTCTTTTATCCTTGCAATGATTTGATATAAATTTGACTTGTCTTGGATTCCATTTGAAACCAATTAATAACTACATGATATAGGTCTATAATTGGCTTCTAAACAACTATTGGAAGTGAAAATATTTCATTAGACAGATAGATGGGTCCTATTGATTGTCATAAATGTATTGATCAAGAGTGTACTCTATGATGTCCATGTTTACTAGTTATCTTTGGCCTACTCACCAAAGTATGTTCTAACGAAGTTAAGGCATATCTATTTCTCTTATATTTGGAAGAGAAACATGGGGGATTACCCTTGGTATCCTAGGAATCCCTTTCTCATCCTAAAGATTATGGGTGGGGCATTAAACATAGTGACTTGAATTCTATACAACCTTAATTATAAAGGGGGCTTGGAATCTCATCATTAATAAGGATATTTGGCTAGAGGTACTCTTTAACAAATATATTGCACTGACAAGCCTTGAATATTATATTTGAAACCCCAATAAATCCCATTAGGGAGGCTACAGTTTCTAGAAATACATCAAAGTTGCAACACATATCATCATTATCCATCCATGTTGGTAGGATTAGGATGGATCAAAGGTTAAAATGGAAAAAAACAAGTGGGTTGGAAAATACTCCTCCAACCAAATTCCATTTCAAATGAAGGTTAATGCACTTAGAAACAAGCATATTACTACATTAAAGAAAGTTTCAATAATATCCTCAAATAAGAATCAACAATGGTTCATTACCTCTCAAGATTTACATTGATGGGCATCACACAAATGCAATGGAAAGACTTCATTGGTCAACTCATTTTGGCATGAATAATAACACTAAGAAAGGGAGGATGACACACACATGCAATGGAAAGACTTCATTGGTCAACTCATTTTGGCATGAATAATAACACTGAGAAAGGGAGGATGACACACACATGCAATGGGAAGACTTCATTGGTCAACTCATTTTGGCATGAATAATAACATTGAGAAAGGGAGGATGACAGTATAATATGTGGGGAAAATCCCACCTTGGTAATATTTAATTTCAAACTCGGTTATTCCTTACAACACCAACCTCCACATCCCAACACCTTATCAATATTGGTCGACTACATTATGTAAAGTTCCATCACCTCCCAAAGAAAAAAAAATTACATGGATGTCACTCAAAGGAGTAGTGCTCACCTATGATACACTGCAAAAAAAGGTGTGGCAAGGACATAATAGTCTATTAGATGCCCACACTATGATGAGCATGAAGAATCAATAAACCATCTTTTTTTCCATTGCCACTTCACCGAGGAAGTATTAACAACCTTCCCCGGTGTTACAACTATATTTGTCACCCTGAAACTCAGAGGAAGATGTGATCAAGAGACACAACCATTTTGCCTAAGAATTAAGCCTTTTTTAGGGGCTTCATGCTTCACATAACTAGCGACCTGTGATGAATTAGTAGACGCCAATGTTCAACCCACGACACCCCAATCCAAGATAATTTCAATACACTCAAGAAAAATCTTTGGCGATTCTAGTCGAGGATATTCGATACATCCAAGGAAATCAAGAATAGATGAGATGTCAACTCATCCCACTCAAGAAATCCAAGTCACTTAGAATTATGGATCAATTATGGAGGCCTAGTCATCTCCTTCCATCACTCTATAATAAGAAAGGCACTCTATGGTAGGAGACAAAACTAAGAGTAAAGTTACATTGCTAGAACACAGAGGACCTTCATCAACCATCCTCTTTCTTGAAAGTCGGACTTAACTTGAGAGAGGTCCAAGGAGGAGTTGGAGCCAAGGGTTTCAGAGAGGCTTGCATCGAGACTCAAGGATTATGGTAAACTTGATGTAATGTTCTCTACTTTTTGTTAATATAGATCAATATTGTTTCCCCCTTTCAGTGCTCATTTAATCAATGATTGTGTCTTGCTTATGAAAGTTTAGTCTCTCCTTGAGAAGATTAAAATAGATCTAGTTCAAATTTACTTCCTTTAGCTTGGATAGATTGGAGAAATGTGTTTCTTTTCTTTTATGTGCAGGTGAAATGGTGATAAAGAGTTGGAGAGAGATCTCAGGAGCTACATCATCCAAGTACGCGAGGACAACCTTCATAAATAAGATTCACTTTCCATTCATTCTCATAGAATAATAGGTTAAATTTGATTGATTTAGGGTGTAAAATTATTCTTGTTTATCCCTCTATCTATCTTGGATCAAGGGAAGATCCAAGGGAGCTCTGGTTAGTCCGTTGACCAGAATCCTCTGTAGCACTTGGTATTTTCTCACAACCTTCAATCTATGAAGGAGATAAATTTAATAATGCAGTTTCTTAATTGATCTCCCACACATCTAATGCAAACCAAGCATTGGACATTAAAGGAATGAGGTACATCTGGTGTCCTAGGAATGGAACCATATTTAGAGAAAAAGGGCTCATCCTTGCACAATTTTTTACAGGTTGAAAGCTAGCAAGAAATAGAGCATTATTCCCTACCCTCCCAATATTTTGAGGGTCCTCCTACATCCAAATGATGACCCCTCAAGAGAAAAATGGAATTTTGATGGTCCCTTACTTCTTGAATTGGCATGGGAGAATGGATTTTAGGATTTGGATCTCTATGGAGACTCCAAAATATTAGAAAGATGGCTAAATGACTCAGTGCATGCATCAATCACTCATCTCAAGAAAGTGCGAGAGATATTAAGGAAAAGATACAATTCTTCAATGCATGCATCAATCACTCATCTCAAGAAAGTGCGAGAGATAATAAGGAAAAGATACAAAATAAACAATTGGAGAATAGAAAGAGAGACAACTCTATAATATATTTATATTATTAAAAGAACCATCACAACTAAATTTAAAGAAAAATTGTGATGCTTAGAGTGGATATTTATTAACAAAATATAAATTTTATTTTTAATAGCATTAGCTCTCACAATATATAAAGAAAAAAATATAATTTATTCAATCATATAATATAAAGGAAAAAATATAATTTATTCAATCATATATGAATAAATTATTTTTTTTCCTTTATATATTGTGAGAGTTAATGCCATTAAAAATAAAAATTATATTTTGCTAATAAATATCCAGTCTAAACACCACAATTTTATGCACATTTACATTCAATTCCATTAAAATTTTAATTAATTTGTTTCCATTGTTGCTATATTGACACTTATGTCGCCTTCCTCTCACCTTTCCATTTCTTTGACCTTGATTTCCAAAAATAAGCTTGAATCTCGATAGCATGCCCCTCTTTATGTTCTTTGTCCACTAGAATCTCTTTCATAGCCTTGAATCTAACTAAGCCCATCAACACTTCGCTTTACACATGTTGTTGCATCCACAATTGTTGGTCAATGCCATGCACCAGCCAATGCCAAGCACCAAGATCCACAACCTTCTTATAATTCAACACTTTCTTTCCAGATCTGCTCCACACAATACTTGCACATTGACCTCGTCTTAGATCTGTTGATCTACAAAATCGAGAAAAATGGTGTGCTTCTCTTCACAATTCCCTGTGTCAAACCACTCTCCTTTGAATCAAACAACGACTCGAACTTGATGATAGTCTCATGTAATATCTAACCTCACTCTGATACTAATTGTTAGGAAATAAGATTGCGAGATAGATAAAAATACCAAGAACATAGAAACATACACACATAAATCACACAAGATTTATCTTAGAAAACCCTTATGGGAAAAACCAACCAACAATATATCTATTATCCCCTTGACCAAAGTTGTCCAAGCCGACCAGCCTCCTGGCCCCGACCAAGTGGGCTTTCATCGCTCAAATCTTACCGCATTACATTGGAGTATCACCAACCTTTTAAAGGATTTCATTACATATAATCCATAGGCTCTAAAACCATGAGATACCAAAACCATGTGCCTGAAACCACCACTGTTAACCTAACAACTTCGACTCTTTCATCGAGTCAAGTTAAACCTAACACTTAGAAGATCACAAACATCTTTTAATATAGGTAACTTAAAGAAGAAAACTAACATTGTTAAATAACACCTAAAACACGATGTGATAAAGAATATGCAAGTAATATTAAGAAAGTGGACAATGAAAAACATTTTTTCTTAAAATCCATGTATATACACACACATTAAATGTCAATATTAAAACATTTGTCACACCACGTATATTTGTCACCGATTGCCTCATAATTTTTTATTATTCCAATAAACCAAATTGGTATCTATAAAGAATAATCATAAATATCGTAAAATACAATTTTTTTTTAATATTTTTAATTTAAAAAAATACAGAACATGCTTAAAAAATAAAATGTACTCATTTTAAATGTTATAAAAATATTCGTCAACAATAGGCTAACATCTCTTTGTTTAAAAATGTTAGTACTCGTTGGCATCGATCAAAGGCATGTGAAGGGTTGTGTGTTGTCACACGAGTCTTTTTTCTTTCTAAGAGCCAAGGATGCTTTTGTGAATGTTGTTTTTACGTCTTTAGAGTCATATTATAAAGTATGTTTGGATGCCCATTGGCTTATGTTGTCATCCAAAATCTCTCAAAGACTTTGGATGAACTTTGAAAAATATCTTGGAAGAAATAAGCAGCAAATAGAGTCTTTGTATTGTCATTTTACGTTATCGAGGAAAGGGTTTTCATCTAAGTTTAGTAGAAGCAACAACCCCTGCTTTATAAATCCTAAATGGCAGGCTGCAACAAGGGATCATATTTCCCCATATCTCCACAAGGCAGCTAAAAGATGTTTTCTACTATGATGATCGTTTGTCTTTGCAATCAATGTAACCCATCTTTGTCTTCATTTGTTTTATTTTATGTTGCTTAGGGGCAAGTATTAGGTTGAATCAACAAAACATGGAAGAAAAGTATTAGGTTGAATCAACAAAACATGGAAGAAAAGTTTTGGAGAAAAAAAATAGAATATGTTACTTTAGTCATGAGAATATGCATTGGCGAATGGGGGTGAGAAGTGAAGAAGTTTGTGAGACATGTTTGTAAATAGAACAATATCATTTCAAATTTGAGTTTGATGAAAACAACTCAAATTTGATGACAATAAAATTGGGTAAATAAGTATTTGACTTTCTTAATAGTGATATTTGTGAATCCATGCAAACTCTATATATAAATTAATTTGTACTTTGTTACTTCTTAAAAAGTTAAGTTTATGAAATATAAAGTAGATGTTATTGAAAATTTTAAAAAATTCAAAGCAATGATTCATAATCAAAGTGGTCAAAACATTAATAAGTTAAGAAGTAATTAAAGAGGGAAATCCAACATATTATGTGATTTATTTTATCAGTATGGTATTTGAAAAAAGAACTCGGTTGCAAACATACAACAACAAAATGGTGTCACATAAAGAAAGAATCATTCAATAATGGAAATGGCCAAATATATGATGAAAGGATTTAGTCTTAATGGTCATTTTTGGGCTAAAGCAATTTTCATAGCAATATTTTTGTTAAATCGACGTCCCACAAAGGTAGTTTGCAGTAAAACTCCTTACAAAACTTCATAAGGAAATAAGCCCCTATGGTAACAAATTTCAAAGTATTTGGTTATTTGGTATATAGTGCACTTGTTTCAAATAAAGATAGACATCAATTGAAAGAAAAAAAGTAAGAAGTATATAATTATTGGACACAACATTGAATTGAATTGAATGCATACAAGTTATATGATTCAATAAATAAGAAGATTGATATAAGTCGAGATGTGATTTTTGATAAGAAACCCCCACATGTGCAAACATTTGAATGGAAAAAATGAAGTTTTGTAGATTGATAAATAAGACCTTGAACCCAAAAATCCTATATGTATCGTATCACATATAGGATAAAAAGAAGAGAATAAGACAATTAAGAAGAAGAAAAAAATAGAGTTGAAGTTAGAAAGAGAACATGTAGTATTCCAGATATAAAATAGTATGCAAAACTTAAATAATTAGCTAGAAATGATAGAAAAACATTGATATAACCAGAACAATACCACAAGAATACCACAATAATACCAGAATAACACCAAAAAGAGCAAATTGATTACTGAGAGCAATGTTCACTTGCCTCTTTGAGGGGGAAACCTCCAGCAGAGCAGAGCTCTATTACAATAATATCCAAGACCAAACTTCGCATACCCTCTATTCCTATTTATATTAAATCTATCTATCCAAAAGAACAATCTAGAGGAAGATCCTTCTAGAAGCAGAAGCTTCTATTAGGTCTTCTTACATTTGACTTATTCCTCCTTATTGCTAGGCCTTATTAATATTGACCTTTATTACATGGAAATATAGTATTCTACCCACTTGAGGGGTTACATAGGTTAGGTCCCTAACATGCCCTCCCCCTTAATATCAACCTTGTACTCAAGGCTTCAGATGAAGAAATTGTTGCAGAATGTTAGCGGGCTCCCAGGTGGCATCTGTTGGAGTTGTATCTTTCCACTAGAATAACATTTCCTTGATGGTACACTGACAAAGACTACGCTCTTGTTGGTCCAAAACTGCTTGTGGCTGCAACTAGATGGATCCTTCTTCATCCAACTCGGGAATGTTGGTTTGAGTTTGGCACTTAGTTCCAAACACCTTCTTTAAGCAGGAGACATGAAAAACAAGATGAAGCTTAGAATGACTGGGCAAAGATAACTAATAGGACACATGTCTAACGCGATTTATAATTGTATAAGGACCATAAAATTTGGGCGCCAGTTTTTGACAATGTTCGACCTTGAGTGAAGTTTTCTTATAAGGTTGCAGTCAAAGAAATACCTTGTCTCCTTCAACAAATTGACGTTCTGAGCGACCTTGATCAACGTGTTGCTTCATGAAATTTTGAGCCATGAACAAATTCTCTTTGAGGGTACGGAAAATAGCCTCGTGAACTATAAGTGTTTGGTCAACTTCATGGACCTTTGATACACCTGGCATGTAGGAGAGAACGAAAGGTGGCTTTTGGCCATAGACTGCTTCAAAAGGAGTCATGTGAGTAGTTTTATGGTAAGAAGTGTTGTACCACCATTCAACTAATGGTAACCATTGAGCCCATTGATTTTTCCTTTCAAAGGCAAAACACCTCAAATAAGTCTCCAAACAATTTTCGATGACTTCAGTTTGACCATCAGTCTGGGGATGATAGGTGGTTCTGAGATGCAATTGGGTGCCCTGTAGTCTGAACATTTCTTGCCAAAAAGTGATGGTGGAAGTAGGATCTCGATCAGAAACAATAGAATGAGGCATGACATGAATCTTGAAGATATGATCCATGAAAAGTTGAGCCACAGTGGATGCGGTAAATGGGTGTTGAAGAAAACATAAATGAGCATACTTGGATAGATGATCCATGACCACCATGATGACTGACTTATTTCTTGATTAAGGTAATCCCACAATAAAATCCATAGAGATGTCCCTCCAAATAGTAGGTGGAATTAGAAGCAGTTGGATTATGCCAGGAGCTTTGATGGTTTCATGTTTGTTGCGTTGACAAACATCACATTTTTCTACAAAAGTGTAAATGTCCTTTTTCATACCATCCCAGAAAAAAGAACATTTGACCCAATCATAGGTTTTGGTAAACCCTAAATGCCCAGTTGTGGGAGTAGCATGAAGCGCACCGTGGATTTAAGTTGTGACTGTTTACTTAAATACAAACGGCCTTTGTAGCGAAGCTCATGATTGTACCAAGAGTACCCTGGAGAAACTGGCGAGTTGGCTTGCAAATTTTGGATCATATGCGAGATTTTAGGATCATGTAGCCATTCTTGGCGCACATATTGGAGCCAATATGGTACAATGAAGGAGAAGGAGAAATGGGACCCTTCATCTTCATATTTCTAAGAAAGAGCATCAACAACCACATTATCTTTTCCTTTCTTTTAAATAATCTCATAATCATAACCAAAGAGCTTAGTTACCCATTTTTGTTGCTTTGGGGAGGAAGGTCATTGCTCCAGAAAATACTTGAGGCTTTGATGATATTTCTTAATTTGGAAGAGTTTCCCCAGGAGATAAGGGCACCAGAGATCTACTGCATGCAGAATAGCCAACATTTGCTTTTCATAGATTAATGGCCCAAATGGCGTTCTGACAATTGTTTGTTGGTAAAGGCCAAAGGTCTTCCTTCTTGCATAAGGACGGCTCCAATTCCTCTGCCTGAGGCATCACATTCTAGGAAAAAGGTCTTTGTGAAATCAGGAAGGGCCAAGACCAGAGTAGTACACATAGCCACCATTAAAGATTGAAAATTCTGATCTGCTATGAGAGTTCAAGTGAAAGAATTATTTTTAAGGAGAGCAGTGAGAGGGGCCGCAATATTCCCATAATTCTGAAAAAACTTACGATAATATCATGTTAAACACAAAAAACCACGCAAGTTTTTGATAGTCTTGGGGCAAGGCCAATCCTGCATTTCTTCAATCTTTTTAGGATACACCCGTACACCATCCTGGCCAACAGTAAGACCCAATTACTCTACTTATGAGGTGCCAAAGGCACATTTAGAGCGTTTGAGGAAAATTTGGTGCTGACAGAGTAGATGGATAATTTGATCCACATGGGAAAGATGGGATTGCCAAGTTTTGCTATAGATGATAATATCATCAAAGAAAACTAAGACAAAATGACGGATAAAAGGAAAGAAGACATGATTCATGAGGCTTTGGAAGGTGGAGGGGGCATTACACAAGCCAAAGGGCATGACCAAAAACTCATAGTGACCGTCATGAGTGGGAAAGGAAGTCTTGGGTATTTCAGCTTCTTGCATACGTATCTGGTGGTAGCCAAAATGCAGATCAAGTTTAGTGAAGTACTGAGCACCACTCAACTCATCCAAGAGATCATCAATGATAGGAATGGGAAACTTGTCCTTGATGGTGAGTTTATTGGGGGCACGAAAGTCAGGACACATGCACCAAGTACCTTCTTTCTTAAGTACCATGACCACAAGGGAAGAATAAGGGTTGGTACTAGGGATGATAACACCCGCTTGGAGCAATTCCTGCACTATTTTCTCAATTTCATTCTTTTGGGAAAAGAGATGACGATAAGGGCGAACCTTGGGAGGAATATTGCCACGAACAAGGGGAATGGAATGATCATGAACACTACGAGAAGGAGGAAGTCCCTGAGGGGTGGAAAAAACAGCTTGAGGTGTGGAAAGGATAGCTAGGAGGTCAAGATGCACAGAGGGTGTCTGAACGACTTGAATATAATGGAGTTGAGAAATAATACCAGAGTGGCCTTTCTTGAAGATATTTTCCATGTGATGGGAACTAATGATATTAGGAGAACCAGTTATGAGACCTTGGAATTGATACCTTTGTCCCTCATGTTGTAATTGAATGGTTAATTCCTTAAAATCCATAAGAATGGGACCCAAAGTGCATAACCATTCAACACCTAGCACAATGTCACAACTGCCCATGTCAATGGAAAACATATGAGATTTCAGGAGGTAATGTCCAATTTGAAGACGAACATTTTCACAACACCCACCACATTTCATGGACCCACCAT
>JASDQU010100787.1:232077-248644 GCA_032191745.1 Picea mariana
GCCATGATAAGCGGATTTTTGTAAATAGGTTAGCTAGGGGAGTGGATTGCATTGTTTTTTTTGTTGGAGTGTTGAATTATTTTTTAGTTTCTATGTGTGAGTATTTCTGTGTGCAAACGAACAACAGAGGAGACTTAGGTGAGGCCCTGCTGAATACTTCTTTCTGTCACAATTGATTTGGTTTTCGATATTCATATGGTGACGTGATTTGTGCTACATGCACTACTGGCGACATAATGATGATGTTGTTCTATTTCATTCAAGGGAACACGCAAACTGCCCTGCACAACCTAGTTTTGTGCGAGCCAATATTGAGAGTGGGGGATTTACCAAAGATCCTTTGAAACCGTGCAAAAAAAAAAAAGAAAAAAAAAAGAGGAGAACCTCTATATCAGTCCAACATATTATGCAAATTGAATTGAAAGACTGGGGTGTTGGCTATTTGCCTTGCTTCAAGCAACCTTGCCTACTTCAAATGTTAAATAGTGTAACTGGTTTGCATGAATAGTTCTTTTAGAGAAATGATGGTCATCATGATATGAGTTGCGGTAGAAACCATTTGGTAGCCATCATTCTGCATCAAGGAGATGCAATTTGGTAGCCACCGTTCTGCATTAAAGAGATCTGACGTATTGTATGCTCGAGCGTTGGAATTTGTTACCCACTTGCAGGATGTGCAAAGAGAAGGTTGCCTACAATCTTTGTTCGAGTAAAGACGTTGTATAAGCTGCCACAATGCTCCTACTCCAACACAAATCTTTCGTTTTATTTATATATTTGTGGTGTGAAGTGTTTACAATAGGTTTGTAAAATTTATACGAAGCAGAACCAATCAAGAACAGGGTAATGTAATCTAAATAAGTAGTTCTTAAAGTTCTTTGGTTTCGAGAGAACATATTACTGATTCGATTATATCTACATTCTGTTATATGTTGGTGGATCTTGTTGTGCTTTGAGCTTCAAGATCTTCAGTTACAGGTTGTTCATGTATGTGTGTTTAAGAAGGTCAATTGTATGATTGACTGCTGAAAATATCTAGTAATAAGATCACTGTCCTATATAACTGTCGAAATTTGCTATTCGAGAGAATTTCACAGAGTGTAGTGTATCTATAGGATAATTCAGTGTCGAGGCTATACTTTGGGGTAGTCAAGAAGCGTTAATCCTGCAAATACGTCAATGATGATCTGAAGCGGTTGTACTTGAAATTTCAGGTCTTCTTTGAAATTGAGGCAAAAATAATATAATTAAAGACACTTAATATCTTTCTAGACTTCCTAACTTATTTGATAACTTTGAGTAGGTACTCTTCCATTAAATCATAGAACCCTACCTTTGCAATTTTATGGGCTTGTTATCCCCTGGAAGCCCCATCCTTTTTCTTCAATGCCTCCATCCTGTCAGCATCAACAACATCCATCCCATCGACCTGGTCCTGAAGCAACAATGGGTCTTGCTCCATGAGGTAATGAGTCCGGGTATCATGGTATGTGTCACTCTGATTCTCAAAACATTTGAATATGTGCATTTAATTCTCTTTTGCTTCATGACGTGTGCTTGGATTTTATGCCTTTTGACTTATCCATACTTGGGGGGGATGACATAATGCCCTAGCAAGTTGGTTCTCTTAGGAGTGAGTTGCCACTGGGTGTGTTCTTGAAAGGTCATTGTCCATTCCCACCATACTTATCACTTTTCATCATCTATCCCCTGCATTGGTTCGGGCATTGGGTTTGCCAAGCTAGCAAAGGGTTGTACCTTGCCTTGTGGGAAGAAGGGGCTAAAGGCCCAAAGGGTAAAAGTAGTTGGAAAAAGATAAAAGCCAAATGATTAAAACCTTCAGATGCTTTCGCCCAGGGATCCCTGAGAAAGCAATAAAAGGATTCTCAGTAAGAAAAAAGAGGGACCCATAAAATAAATAAATTCAAGCACTAGTTGGAGGATAGGGGTCTCATCACGAGCCAACCAGGTCCATGGGCATGTAGCGGTATGACACTACCATTCAGCTGGTCACCACGCTAGGGTAGTGGCTCTTGACAACATAGCCAAGAGAAAGGGAGCCTCATCACGAGCCAACTTTCTCATCTCCGTGAAGTGCTTGTGGGTAACACTGTCACCACTGGTCACCAAGCCAGGACAATGTCCCCCAGCTATTCTCTTGAAAGAAAAAGCAACAAGATAAGAAGTAAAAAAGGCATTGAATGGGTTAGGAAACATTTGAATCCATGACAAGGTGCAACTCACCCTCTTCAGAGGCACCCACAAGTAAGCCCTACATTTCCCTGTCATCACTACACCCATTGCCCTAACATCCCCATACCATCTCATGCACTTACATGACCTAGATTGGGCTTCATTTGGAAACATCCCACACCTGAGGAGAATTAGCCCAATAGGACATCTTGCAACCCTCTCCAAACCTGGCTTGTAGAATAACATAACGTCCTTCAACACTTGTCTGGGAAAGGGGGGTTTTGTGCACATGATTGGGTAACTTGATTATTATATGTGATTGACATTGCTATGATCCCTGTGACTTATGAGACCATGGAGGGCATACTTGTTGTTGTATGACCAGGGTTTACTTCTTGTTGCTGCAATTACAAAATTTGATTTTTACATTGCCTCATTAGCTTTTGACAAGTTCTAGTATATTGCTATTGTTAGATTATCATTTTGGGTCATTTTGAAGCTTATTTAAGGCATTGATTGTGAAGCCATCATCTTATATACATTGCTGTTATAAATTTTTGTTTGCTTCATCCCAAATCAACTTATTGCTTTCATTGACAAAGTCCAAGGTTTTATGAAGAACTAGCATCAATTGTACTTGCAAAAAATAGTGTTTTCTTGTTGCTTTGTTCTGGGCATGTACACTTAAGCATATCATTGCTTCATTTGTTAAAACTTTGGGACTTTCTGATCCATGTGACTTGTGAGAGGGGATGGCTTTTCTTGATATCTAAACCTTTGCCTTCTCAAACCCCCAGGTCACTGAGGACATCTCCCTTGGGCTTCACCCCTAAATAGAAAGAGGTGTCTTATTAAGGTGACATCGATAGGACAACCTCTTGTTACACCAATTTTCCCTCCATTAGCCTTTCCCTTTTGGGCAAGTAAAAATTGCGCGATAACATTTTGGCGCCGTTGTCGGGGAACACTAAGTCAATTCTCCTCAAAGACGACACTTTTTGGTAAGCGTTTTCTCAAAAGCCTTTACTTTTCAAAGCTTACCTGGTGACTCCACTGAGTGTGATCCCCTCATCCCTTTGATAGTTTCAAGAAAACTATCTGGCGACTCCACAAATCTTAGGGAGGTACACCAACCCTACCCAGTCCTTTATAAGAAAATCTCCCCGAAGCTCTTTTGTAGTAAAATCACTGTTTGGAGGCAATCTTCCCTTGAACACAATGTCTAGTGCAAGAACTCAGACTGTTAATCCAAACCAAACCAATAACCAAAAACAATGGTCATCCAAGCTCTTCAAACCGCTAAACATGACAAATATACAAGGATACCCTAGGCAAATGCCCCCTAACTATGAGAAGTGGTTGCCTAAATTTACT
This sequence comes from Picea mariana, assembly GCA_032191745.1. Taxonomy (NCBI): domain Eukaryota; kingdom Viridiplantae; phylum Streptophyta; class Pinopsida; order Pinales; family Pinaceae; genus Picea; species Picea mariana. Next base: position 235,645 of record JASDQU010100787.1, read on the forward strand.
GGAAATGATGTAGTCAGTGTCGAGGATCATATGAGTAATTTCTGGGCCTTCTTCCAACTTCATCCCATCGGTGATGATGCTGAGGATCTAGCCATGAAATTATTCTCTACTACCCTCCATGATGGTGCTAGACGCTGGTACAATGGTTTACCTGATGCTAGTATTAAAACCATGGATAGGTTGGAGGAAGTATTCCTCAAATGATGGAGTGTCAAGGAAGACCCCAATATGCTGTTGATAAGGATGAATAACCTCGTGAAACAAGAGAATGAAACCGTTAGAGAATTCCATGACAAATTTGAAAAATTAATGTAGAAGATCCTAGTAAGCCATCATTCGTCTGATAGTTTCCTTCTTTTTCTTTATACCAAAGCCTTTACAGGACAACTGGGATATCTTCTCAGAGATAAAGCCCCTCAGACAATCCAAGAAGCCCAAGAGGTAGCTATGAGGATTGAAGACAACCCTTCATCATCTAGAGTCGAGCCTTTCTCAACCCCAAGAGTCAGAATGGATGCCAAACCCAAGGTAGTCCACAATGCTGAACCTACCTCGGACATTAGCGCTAGCTTGGAAAAGCTACAACTGACCATATATGGCATGGTAAAAACCCAAGAACTGATGATGAACATGATTGTCAACCCAGAAAGAACTCAACGACAAGTCCCTAGGGTTCCTTACAAAGGGCGATTTCAGAAAGGTAACCAATTTTTTAGACCAAAGAATGATCAAGAGGTTCCCAATATTTTAGCCCCTGCAAATATGGTAGATGAAAACCCTTGGTGCTTACAATGCAGTGAGTCACATTGGGAGCATGAATGTCCTTTCAACAATGGTAATCTTGACCAAGTGAACATAGTTAACCATACCATTGAAAATCCTACCTCGGACATTAGTGCTAGCTTGGAAAAGCTACAACTGACCATATATGGCATGGTAAAAACCCAAGAACTGATGATGAACATGATTGCCAACCTAGAAAGAACTCAACGACAAGTCCCTAGGGTTCCTTACAAAGGGCGATTTCAGAAAGGTAACCAATTTTTTAGACCAAAGAATGATCAAGAGGTTCCCAATATTTTAGCCCCTGAAAATATGGTAGATGAAAACCCTTGGTGCTTACAATGCAGTGAGTCACATTGGGAGCATGAATGTCCTTTCAACAATGGTAATCATGACCAAGTGAACATAGTTAACCATACCATTGAAAATCCTCAATATTGCCTCAATGTTACACTTGAAGAACATAAAAAGGGCATAAAGGAAGCAACTAGGAAGGCTATGATGGAGGTGATAAATAACCTTGACCAAGAATCAAGAGAAAAGTTGAAGAACCAAGAATTCCAAGTATATACTAGACGAAAGAGAATGAACCAATCTCTCTCTACTGGTCCCGTGGCATCACAAACAAGATATTCACCCATGAACATACTCCTTCCTAAGAATCTTCCCAAAAATGACAAAGTGGATTTGAACTTTGACTTTGAAGGTGCATTAGCCAAAATTCACGTAAGCATTCCCTTGAGAGAAGTCATCGAGGTCCCATATGTAAAGGAAAGGTTCGATTTTTTTTTCAAAAGCTCAGATGGACCAATGGACCCTCCTATTATGTTACAAGCTGATCATTTTAGTGTTCAGTATGATGGGCATCCACCTTTCTTCATGATATTGTTAATTAATAACAAATGCCTTAACACTTGTATGCTTGATTCAGGGGTAGGTGCTAACATGATATCTTTAAAGGTCATGGAAAAATTGGGCCTAAAGGTCACACAACCTTACAAGAATGTATGTGGCTTTGAGTCCATAGCCATACCCACTCATGGGGTAGTTGAGAATGTTGAAGTATGCCTTGGAAGATACCCCGAGAGAGTGATCCACGTGGATATCGTGGTGGTGGATGTCCCAGATGTGTGGGGAATGCTATTATCCAGGAAGTTTGCTGCAATGCTAGGAGTCACCCTAGAGATGGATCTCACATATATTAATGTGCCTGTGAATGATGGAACAATAAGCCGCCTCCTGAATGTGCCAATGACCAAAGTCCATGTGCAATAAATTGGTGATGACATTGGAACTAACAAAACTCATGAACCGGTCAAAGAGAGTCCTCCTGTGTTTTCCCCTAACGACATGCCTTTCACTACAGAGGAAGACTTTGATCAAATACAATGGCCAAAGAAGGAAGAGTATCAAAAACTCTTGAACATATATAAAGACAAATAAGTTGGGGCCGTAAATTTATTAAAGAAAGGAGAAGATGACATACTGATCTGACCGTCCCAGCAAGAAGTTTTCACAGCTGAATCCCACTCTCCTCCCTCAAGACAATACTCTAGGGTTGTACAAGAGACAACCAAATTCAAGACCAAGGATTACAAAGAGGGAGATATAGTCTGGATGTGGGATACAAAGAAGGGAGAGACTATTAATGTCAAAGGGTGTGCACAATTTTGGCTTGGACCCTTCAGAGTTGGGAGAAAGTCAGTGAATGATGCCTACTATTTATCCACACTGGAAGGAAGAAGACACTCATTACCGGTTGGTGGAGACCTCCTCAAACCCCATCAGGGGGAAGATAATTGACTTCACATGTAAGTTCAGGTAAGTAGGTAGGAATTTTGCATTCATCGTGTATACCATCTGCATTTCATGCTAGAGTAGTTGTATTTCCATTTGTATATATGCTTGTTTACTTTCATTTTATTGTACCATATATGAGCCAGGGGTGATATAACCACCCCAAATGATTAATAATAGATTTTGTTGAGATCTAGCAGGTCATAGGTCATACTAGAGATGTTGAGGTTCTCATGCTCTCTACGGCGAGCACATGTCCCCGAGTTGGAGCCAGATGTTATCCCCTAACCTAGGGATAACTAAGGAGATTATGTCTCGAGGCCCACAAGTCCTAGACATGGAGTACCGTGAGCCATATTGACTTGAGCTTGGCCCTGGAGGGCCCATCCTTTTTCTTTATCACCTCCATCCTGTCAGCAACAACAACATCCATCCCATCATCCTAGTCCTGAAGCATGAATGGGTCTTGCTCCATGAGGTAATGAGTCTAGGTATCATGGTATGTGTCACTCTGATTCTCAAAACATTTAAATATGTGCATTTAATTCTCTTTTTCTTCATGGCATGTGCTTGGAATTTATGCCTTTTGACTTGTCCATACCTGGGGGGGATGACAGAATTCCCGAGCAAGTTGGTTCCCTTAGGAGTGAGTTGCCACTAGGTGGGTTATTGAAAGGTCATTGTCCATTCCCACCATACTTATCACTTTTCATCATCTTCCCTCTCATCTATCCACTGCATTGGTTCGGGCATTAGGTTTTCCAAGCTAGCAAAGGGTTGTACCTTGACTTGTGGGAAGAAGGGGCTAAAGGCCCAGAGGGTAAAAGTAGTTGTCAAAAGATAAAATCCAAAGGATCAAAACCTTCAGATGCTTCGCCCATGGATCCCCGAGAAAGCAATAAAAGGCTTCTCAGTAATAAAAAGGAGGGATCCATAAATTAAATAAACTCAAGCCCTGGTTGGAGGATAGGGGGTCTCATCATGAGCCATCCTATTAGGTCCATGGGCATGTAGTGGCATGACACTACCATTCAGCTAGTCACCATGCCAGGGTAGTGTCTCTTGGCAGCATATCCAAGAGAAAGGGAATCTCATCACGAGGCAACCACGCCAGGACAATGTCACCACTGTCACCACACCAGGACAATGTCCCCCAACTATTCTCTTGAAATAAAAAACAATAAGATAAAAAGTAAAAAAGGCATTGAATGGGCTAGGAAACATTTGCATCCATTACAAGGTGCAACTCACCCTCTTTAGAGGCACCCACAGGTAAGCCCTACATTTCCCTGTCATCACTGCACCCATTGCCCAAACATACCCATACCATCTCATGCACTTACATGACCTAGATTGGGCTTCATCTGGAAACATCCCACACATGAGGAGAATTATCCCAATAGGACGTCCTGAAAGCCTCTCCAAACCTGGATTGTAGAATAGAATAACGTCTTTGAGCACTTGTCTAGGAAAGGGGGGTTTTGTGCACATGTTTGGGTAACTTGATTATTAGATGTGATTGACATTTATATGATCCTTGTGACTTATGAACCCATGGAGGGTGTACTTTTTTTTGCTGCAGGACCATGCCTGACAGATAGGTACATATGGGGAGATGATTATCTCGGACCTCCATAGGGATAAAAACCCACCAGATGGATGCTGAGACCCCAACCAGGGGCAGACATATACCAGAGGCTTGCACCAGAGAGAGAGGAGGACGTTCCACCAGAGACAACTTGGCAGGCCTAGACCTAGGAGGTCTTGCCCTCCCACCATGATTTTGGCCCTTAACATCATCATTCAGAGCCTTGATGTCACCTAGTTGAGGTATCTAGCTTGAGGACGACTTTGGTTGGCACGTGTGGCAGTTCTAGAGGGGTTTTGAGCCCCAACGTTTCACTTGGAGGGCTAACATTCCAACAAGGAGTCTAAAGTCACCCTAGGAGGGGCATGACATCACCCTAAAAAGCTAAAATTAGGGTTTTATTTGACAAATTTGTGTAAAATTGGATTTTCTCATGTAAACTGGCCATGTCGGCCTTTTTGACCTAATTTTGTAATTAAAGGTCATTTTGATTGTAAATAAGGGATTTTTCCCTTGTATTTTATCATCATTCTTTCACTCACACAAGTGAGGTCTGAAATTCGACTCCCTTGGGGTTTATTGGGTGAAATTAAGTGGTGCGCAACTCTTGGAGGAGGCTTATTTTGGTATTTTTTGGCATTTTCTTGGTGGAAAGTCTTCAACTAGGCTATTGGCTAGATTATTCTTGGTGAATGTATGTGAATTTCTGCAATTCTTCTTTCCTTTGAGTGGTTATAGTATTTTACTAAGATTATGAAATTGCTAGCTTAAAACCCTAGGAGATCAAGCGCATGTTATTGTCCTTGTCTCAATAGCTTTTTACCTACTAGATTTTGCTAGAAAACCTATCCTTTGAAGCATGTTCTAGAGCCCTACCATTGTAGAACTCTAACATCATCTGCTTCATCAAGCCTTTATTTACTTCAAGCTTGAGCTAAAGAAGAAGGAAAACCATTAGGGCCTAGGGTTACCTAATTCCTAGTATTCGTTTTCCTTCTAGGGTTTGTTGATTGAGGCCTTGGGTTACCAACACCTCAACCATCACCCCTCTTGTCCCTAGCTCACACATTATCATTTATTTCCTTCAAGATTGCTACTGCAAAAAGTGACTCCGTTAGCCCTAAAGACACTGATCTAGACCTTATACTTGATTGATTGATGAGCTCAACCCTTAAATCTTATACCTCAATATATTTACTAACCTTTCCTAACCCTATATTTGACTAATCCACTAACATTTTTGCTACTGTTACAAAAGAAAGCTAAACCAATTATTACAGCAGTAAAAACTCTTAAAAGTAATTACAAAATTTGATTTTTACATTACCTCATTAGCTTCTGGCAAGTGCTAGTATATTGCTATTGTTAGATTATCATTTTGGGTCATTTTGAAGCTTATTTAAGGCATTAATTGTGAAGCCATCATCTTATATACATTGTTGTTATAGATTTCTGTTTTCTTAATTGCAAATCAACTTATTGCTTTCATTGACAAAGTCCAAGGTTTTATGAAGAACTAACATCAATTGTACTTGCAAAAAATAGTGTTTTCTTGTTGCTTTGTTTTGGGCAGGTACACTTAAGCATATCATTGCTTCATTTGTTAAAAATTTGGGACTTTCTGATCAGTGTGACTTGTGAGAGGGGATAACTTTTCTTGATAGCTAAACCTTTGCCTTCTCAAACCCCCAGGTCATCGGGGACGTCTCCCCTGGGCTTCACCCCTAAATAGAAAGAGGTATCTTATTAAGGTGACAATGATAGGACAACCTCTTGTCACGCCAATTTTCCCTCCATTAGCCTTTCCCTTTTGGACAAGTACAAATTGTGCGACAACATGGATCTACATTAGCCAACCCTACCTTCTCAATTTTGTCTGTAAATAACTCTTCCCAACCGTCCAACCTCATTGATTCCCCCCCACACATTTTCACTACTCAATGTGAAGTTTATATGAACTAGAATGACCCTCTCCTCCTTGATGCATCCCTTGAGAAGAAACCTTCCCAAAAAAACTTGGCTACTTTCATAAGGGCCATAACAATTAATAATATATGTTTTTTGTCCCAAGTCTTTGAACATAAAATTTGTCCATATCCTTGAATCAAGAACCATATATTGGCACAAGGATTGTTTTCTTCCACCCTGTTAGATTTCCTCTTGAATTTGCTAAAGCATCTAAAGCCAAAAAACCTCAATTGACTAAATGATTTACTTAGACTCTCAAAAACCTTTTTACCCTCACCCATGGTTTTCTGAACCRTAGAAATCTCTTATATTGATAGATAAAATAGTCATTTAGAAACTCTAGTGGGGTTTTGTCTCAGTCTAACCACCCCTTTGATGGATGTTTGCATAACCCATTGAATCTATGTCAAGGATTTTTCATGGGCATGGTGCAAGATTGTTTTTGCCAATGGTGGATGGAGCTAGTCCCTTAACATGGTAAAGACTTAGCCTTCCATTTTCCCCTTTTTCATAGATCTATTTTTCACGCTCTCTTTATCTCAAAGGATATCTATTATTCCCTCTAGGTTCAAATTTGTTCCTTTGGGTCAAATTTCCATTGGGAGGTACCCCTGCAATAGTAAAATATTTGGAGTAGCTATGAAAATTGGAGAAAGGGATTAATTTTTCATTCCCATAGTTAGAAGTGAGGGAATCATGGACTAAAATTGAGCCCCTAGACTTTTTAAATCCCTTGAAGCCCTTCTTAGTTTTTTTTGGGAATCTTTACCAAGGATGACTGAACTTCTTTATTTCCTATCACCGAATTAAACTTTTTCCCTCTATAACAATCTCAAAGTTAGGCTCTAAAGACTCATTAGAAATTCAAGTTGCTAACACTTCTAGCACTTGAACCACTGCTATTGAGGCGTGGGGTCCTTTCGGAGTAGGATGAACACCTTTGTCAGAAATACTCTCTGAAGCCCTTTCTATGTCCAAATTCTAATCAAACATCGTAGGTTTAGATTCCTTCTCAGAAATGTTCCCTTCTTTGATTGAATTGGGGGATTAAAATCTCTCTTTGAGGAAGATATCACTCAGATCCTTCTTAACTCTTTGAAGCATCCACAACAACCTTTGCGCTAGATGTTTGTCTCTGGACTTTCTTTGTGAAATCATGAGAACAATATTCAACAATATGAACTGTAACATCCCCATCCACCCAGGCAATTCCAAGCTACGTCAAAACGCTTTGACATTTTTCTTTGATATCACATTGTAACATCCCCAGCCACCGAGGTGGGGCCATGCTACTCCAAAATGCTCCGACATTGATATGATACCATAATGTAACATCCCCTCAACTTCTATAGCTCTAAAGCAACCATATTGTAATGTTAATCACTCAACATACTACCGAACAAAGCTACTCCAAAAATCCACTATGCAGATTCTATACTAAACACTGGTCTGTTCAATATCACTTGAAGTAGTGTGTTCAACCTAAACTGAGTCGCGCCACACTAACTTCTTCTTCTTTTACACAACTTTAAGCAGCGAAAATAGCTCAAACAACTATGCATGAGTATACTGATTACATAGCACTACCGTGCACACAACCCTCCTAGTGTTAAAAATTTTGATTTCCTTGTGCCCAGGGTCTATTTCCCTGTACACACACATGAGCTCCAACCTCCTATGAACATTAACTAATTTTCTATGCACCTGACCATTCAATCTTTTCCTTAGAGACTCATGACCCATATCAATGGATAAATTAATAGGAAAAACTATCAACATTTATCATACTCATGCACAACTACAAATATAGGCTATAAGCACCCTACTACATGTGCAAGTAGCATTAAACAAAATAACAACATTTACTTATATGCAAAACATACAAGAATGATCCCATATCAAACATATATAATAAACACACAGTAAATGAGACAAACACATAAAGAACACTTATCTTTTATGAAAGTCACCAACTACACACAGAACTTAGACGTTCCTCCTAGACATAAAATCTGTTGTTCATAAGATTTCATCAACAGGTCACCCCCGAGCTGGGGCTTAACTCCACCAGGGAAATAAGGGTTCCTAGTGACAGGCTAAGGTCTAACTCTCAAAAAAATTGCTCAGTCCGAGGTGCCCGCTGCTGCAACTATCCTACAGTATCTCATTCCCCACCCACCTATCACACCCAAGGAAGTGTGGCTCTTCTTTTATCAACAGTCCCTCGGCTACCTCACTTCCCTTCCAGAGTTATCGACAATAGGTCGGATAGGAAGTCTCTGAGCCATGTGACTAATTCCCAACGCACCAAGAAACAATTCTAAAAAAAACTCTCACCTGTAGATGTAGAGTATTCTCACGGGCTTGACAACCTATTTCTTCAACAATTCTCTCACCTAGAGAGACTTCTCATGGGCCTGCCGAACCGCCTCTTCGACAGAAAAACATTGATTACAATACATAAACCCCTTACAATCTTCTTTGTGCAGATAAGGTAATAGTTTTCCTTTCTCAGATGGTCCGAACCCTTCTGCACATGAGAGAGTGAATAATAAAATTATTCCCCAAAATTAATGAATTCCCCAAAATACACTAAGGCCAACAATATATATTGTATGCCTTAAACTCAACATTTGTCACCTTTAGTAGTAACTTAATCCCTTTGGTGACCCATTCCCTTCCCTCAGTAACTTAGGATAAATTAATTATCCATAACTTACACTTTTCTGGAAATATTATAAAATATTCCCTAAGACTTTAGTCTTGCCCCCTTTTCCCTTTTCTGGTGGAGTTAGCCCCCCATCTCTTTTCATCTAAGTTTGTTTGCCCACAACAATGTAATACTATATTAATGAATCTGATTACATTTACATGGATAGGCGCATTGGCCTATCTGCATCCCGACTCACCAGCCTCATGATCACATAGGCTCTTCAGTCTCAATACACACACACACACACACAAGCTGGCTTGGTGCTCACTCCTAGGACATTCCCGCACACTTATCCAAATGCGCGCAACACTGTGAAATGTGCGCGCAACACTGCACACCCTATCTTTGATAACAATCCTCTGTGCACTACTCAGGTGTGCGCAACATCAAAACTTAGTGCCAAGGACTCACTAGCCTAGATGTACATTTACATTAACAATTGGTACCAACGAATCACCAACCTATATGTACAATTACAAAGGGTCTGGATCAAAGACATTACATTACCCTCCCCCTTATTTATGCATTGTCCTTAGTGCATCATATACACATGTACATAAAAAAGTTAAAATATCTTTGAAAAGATGCGGATACAATACCCGCATAACATCCTCGTGCTCCCAAGTGCATCCTCAGGACCATACTAGGTCCATTGGACCTTTAGCAACACCATGGCTTGGTTTCAAAGCTATTTGATTTTCTGATCCAATATGCAAACCGGTTGCACTCGGAAATCGCCTTTTGGCCCCACCTAGCCAATAGTATTGCTTCTTGACTACGACAATTGTCTTCTGGTAACTTGGATGTCCAACATAAGGAACCTTATACATATCTGACAATATCAAGATTTTAAAATCTTGATCAGTGAACACATAGACTCTGCGTTTATACATGAGGATCCCATCCTATCTTAACTTGTAACCTTCAAATTTATTCCGCGACATACCCTGCTGTAAAGTCGCTCTTATGTCCACATAGTGCTGATATAATTTGGAAACTTAAAAAATTATGTCACTCAAATAGAATTTGGACATGATAACAACTGTAGCATGCATCTCATGCACCCTTCTACTGAGTGCGTCAACCACCTTGTTATCCTTTCCTCTGATACGATTTATGTCAAAGTCATACTAGCTGATGAATTCTAACCATCTTCTTTGTCTGACATTTAAACTTGGTTGTCCAAACAAATCCTTCAGACCACTATGGTCTGTCCTTAGCTCAAATATTTTACCCATAAGATAGTGCCCCCACATTTTCAAGGCACGCATTATGGCTGTCAATTCCAAGTCATGAGTAGCATAGAGCCTTTCATGATCTTTTAACTTTCTTAATTCACAACACACCACATGTCCATTCTGACTCAAGACTCCATTGAGCCCTTCTTTGCATGCATATGTACACACAACGATGTCTGCATTTGAATTATAAATTCTCAAAATTGACGCACTTGTCAACAAAATTTTCAAGTGCTGAAAACTCCTTGCATAATTGTCACTTACCCCTGCGGTGTAATAGGTTTTTCACCTTTTCTTGAGGGACAAAATCTCCGAAAATCCTACGGGGCTTAGCACAGGCTGCAGACGCCAACTCTGCCTTGACAGAGTCTCCGAGCAACCTTTTGGTATTAAGGATCGTTCAGCTTCTTTTCTGAGCCGAAACAACTTCTTTTGATCCCCAGCTGGGATCTCCTTCCGATCGATCCACAGGTCCTTTCAGAAGCTCCTCTGTGTGAGAAGTACTAGGTGCAAACTCCACCCCCTCTGAGTGACCACAACGCTATGACCGAGGCTTAACCCCAAAAGGTACTTGTCGCAAATCGCAATCTCGCGACTTCGTGAGTCGAAACTCCTAACTCTTCCTTCCCATTCTCGCGATACCCGAGATCATGAAATGGGTATAGCTTCCCTCTGTCAACGTCCTCTGCACGTGACTGCCGGCTAGGATAAACGCTAGCTCCTCTCGCTATTCGCCGCTTCATAAGTTCAACGGTTGAACTCTCGTTCCTTCCTTATGCGATCCTCCGAGACTTGAAAGTCATCGAAGGTTGACCTTCCTTTCGCACTGCTCGCAACTCGCCACTTTGCGAGTTGTAGTGTTGAATCTTGGCACCTTCCCTTAACGAACCCCCGAGAAGTGACATTTATTTTCCCTCTCGTGTTCTCCCTACTCGCGACTTCGCAAGTCCAAGGGTTGAGCTCTCATGCTCTTATCCCGCGAATCCTTGAGACGCAAGAAGTCAAAGAAGCGTTGACTCCCTTCTCCAGGCGACGCGTGTCCACCCGTCAATCATGCGGGGCCCACCTTGAAGTTCTGGCACGTGTTCTCTTGTGCTCGGCTCTCGACACTTCGCTACTCGTGAAGTCGTAAATGACTCATTTCAACCTCTGAACCCTTGAATGCGCGATGGGTGATGGGGTTCCTGATCCAACGGTCTTCCCATTTCCTGGATCCAATGGCTATCTCTGCTCCTTGCGACTTCGCCACTCGTGACTTGGAGCACCCAACCTTTGGGCTCTTACCTTGTGAACCTCCGATTTCGCAAGATCCCTTGATCTCTGCCACCTATCCTCCTCGGATGGATGGTCCTGATCCTCTCGCGACTTCGCCACTCGTGAGGTCAAGAGACTTCCTCCTCTGACTCCCAATGTCCGAATCCCCAATAGAGAGGATCTCGCAACATGTGTCCTCCTTCCAACGGATGGCTCAGATTCTTCCGCGACCTCACCACTCGCAAAGTCTAGCCGCTCACCTTGGTGAGTCCCGATGCCCGAGTCTCCGAAGCGGATGATCTCGCGACATGAGTCCTCCCGCAGATGGATGGCTCCGATCCTTTCGCAAATTCGGAACTTCTGATGTTGAGTGTTCGGACCTTCGTTCTCCAGACTACCGAACTTTAGAATCGTCGATATCCTGATACAACCCCTTTGGGACTTTTGCTCTGCTGCTCTTCGCGTGAGGTTTTAAACCTCGTGCAACTCTCGACAGATCCAACCGCTGTCGGGTTTTTTAACTAAGATCTGACGGCTCAGATCTGTCCCACGCTGTGCCCTCTCCCATTGCTCCTTGGACGTGGAAAACCAACGGTCCAGATACTCCCACAGACCTTGGGGATCTACGGTCCCGATTCCTTCGCTACTCACGAAGATAAAGGAAAAAGGGGTTAAGGAATTTAACGCCCTCGTGTATTCCTCCAATCTAACAGTCGTGAATGACCGCAAATCTTCCGACATGAACTCATTCGTCGATTGATACTTATTCTTCGAATCCTCAAGGGATTCTGCGACCTCTGCACTTCTGCAGAGTCTTTGCACACAAAGTGCTACCTCTTCTGAGCTTTTCAAAAGGGTGTCTCTATGGGGAGGTTTATCCAGGGTATCACCTGAGACAGATAAGGGTATAGATTTCCTGAGAAATGACTTGAATTCTGAATTGATTCAATGTGCGTATATACATATAAATCTGTTTATAAACATAATCCATACGTGGCCCTTCCATTATAAGCATCCCACCACCATTTCTGAATAAAAACACTACACAGGCAGTCTTATACTCAAACCATTCATAAAACTGCACAGACTAAGAGCATATATGTCAGCATATAAATTTCATGATGCAAGATGTAAAACACTTATCAGAAATAACACTAGAAGTGAGTGCAACTACTGAGAAGGGTGCTCGTTTCCACCCAACCGTAGGCTCAGCGATTCCGATAGGATTTACCACTAGCCACCCCAGAGCTAAGACCACGATGCTGCGAGACTGCATCTCTGTTTTCTAGTGACCGATAACAAGGGTTACTCTCCCCCTTCTCTGCTATCACTCTCTCTGTATTTTCCAGAGTTTTTCTGCCTTCCCTCACATCTGCCCCCTTCTCGCTTCTCCCTCACGCCTTTTTCCTCTTGCGAGGTTGCATGTGGCACGATTTCCCTCTCACTGGTCAAGTCTGACGGCTCTACGGATGGGCGGTTCACCCCCCCCATCCCTCATTACTCATGAGGATCCATTTACCTACCAATCCTGGCGAGTCATTTAATTCAGGGCCAGCGAGTTGCTCTTGGTTCTCCGGGCCAGTGAAGTCCAAATACGGTATTGGTTTCGGTGGAAGTTAACGCCACCTTTCCAGGTGCCTTCCACCACCTTTCTTCAGC
>JASDQU010100788.1:0-14250 GCA_032191745.1 Picea mariana
TATATATATATATATATATATATATATATCGTTTTTCTCTCTCTTTGTTGGTTTGTGCTTCTTAACAGGTTCAACATCCCAAAAATCCAAAGATGGAGCAAGGACAATACTAGCGAGGATCAAACAACGTTTAAATGGTATGTCATTTGTCCCTCTTTGAACTAGTTTACATTACAATGAAGTCTAAGGAGAAGCTTGTATTCTGCTTTGTTTTGTTCTAATTTCTTGTTGAATTTAGGGAGATCAATTTGTGTCTGCACTTATCGATTTGTCTAATAACAAAATTGGTGACCATATTGGGGATCATTCTCTTTTGGTTTTTTCTTCCTTTTTTTCTTTTGTCTTACCTGCTTTTGGTTTTTTTTCATTCTCTAGGTCATTGGGTGATCCATGTTAACTCTCTAATCTTGAAAATTCATTTGGAAATCCTGTCCTCTATTTATTTTTCCTTTATTTGTTGTCATCATTGCACCCTGCCTGTGGAAACTAGTGTGACGATGTCGCACTGTGTATTTATCACTACCTGCGACAATCCTTGATCGTTGCATTGTGTCCTTTTGTTGCCTGCGATGATTCCTATAGAATATTTTTGAGTGACAGTCTTTCTCTTTACCCAGATATTAGATATGGTTTTGGGGTGAATTTTTGGGTTTAGTCTGATTATAGTCTGTTTGACAATCATTGAATCTGATTTTATCCTTATTTGCTTTGTTTTAGCTTGTGTGCTTTTGAAAGATTTGATCTCTTCCTTTGAGTGTCTTTCTATTACAAAGCATTGCTTTTCTTTAGAATTATTTAGTGGAAGAACTTATTTTTCTTTTTATTAAATAGTTTGTGTTAAAAGAGAAAATTGACTTGGGTTTCTTTGTTTTTAAAGATATTTGTTATTGCTTTTAGCTATCTTTGAAACAAAACAAAAAAAATAATTTCTTGCTTTGCATTAGGTTGGGGGCATCTTTGCATTTGAAGTAGAGAAATCCCATGGTTTTTGGCGTTTTTGGTCTTGAATTCTTAAAAAACTTCCCCCTCATGGTCGTGGGGTGCCAAGAATCATGTATTGGTGTACAGTGTCTTTGGATCATTTATTGAAGGTCTTGATATTGATGAGTTTAATAAAATTTTGGGACATTGTGCATCTGGGAATGATAAATGTTTTATCCTTCTCGTAATATAACTTTCATCGAAATGAAATATTTGCATTCTCATTTCTTTGCACTTTTTTAGAGTCGGTCAAAACATCATCTAGTCCATGCCATTTTCCTCTTGAGTAAACAACAACCTTAAAATAAAGCACTTATAAAAATTGATTAGACATTTTTATATTTTCTAGTAGCAAACCTACATTAGCTTAGGGTGTAGGGCTTTGGAATAGGTGTGAAAGATAACTTTCCAAAGCTGTAAAAAAACACATAATCTTGTGCTAGAGAGCAGTAAATCCACTTATTACATTTTGTCCTGGGAAGCCCTTCTAACATAAGGGTCAATCGCGAGGTCGCATTAAGGCCAAAAGAGTTACCCTTCTTTGTTGGTCCTAGTGTAGTGAATGCGTGTATTATTGGGGGTCACTTGAGAAGAAAATCATGTCCGAACCTTCTCGAGAAGATTCTGGTCTTAGATACCCTGCCCTTGCACATATATAGGACTATCTACTACTTCCCTAGGCATCATTGTCGTAATTGGTAACCTTAGTATCCTATCTCTTTAGGGTATTTACACAAGGTGATTGTGGAGGGGAAAGTCTTCATGGTACTTGGAATAGACGTTGGCCAAACTCACTTGGGCTCCTTGAAGGGCATACTCATGATTATGTGTGGGATATTGCACCAGGGTGTAAGTTCGTTAAGCAGGTCATCAACATAACTTTTCCATCCACTCTATCTCGACCCCTTCTTACATTTTTCTCGTGACATTGGATTTCATCACCAACTAGTGCGTTCATTGTGAGAAGGTTTTGTTTGTTTGTTTGCTTCCTAGATTTTTAGCATGTGTTGTTTATTTTCCCTAGAATACTCTAGGTTGGGTATGTGTTTAATGGCGTCAGTTCCTAGAACGACCAATGAAGCAACCCCTGCTCCAAAGGAACCTTTTGTTTTTCCTTCTTACGAAAATGTTGGTCCCCCTTACATCGCTACTTTGAGCATTCCATGTCTCACAATTGGATTATCGGTATGTTTGTTTTCCACTCCTGTAATCCTGAATGCATATGGTGCTTCGATTGTAAGAACTTCCCCCCAAGAGCATCAACCTCATGTTGATCCTTCTCCTTCTTCACCAATAAGATCTTCTTCGCCTCCTTCACTTACAAGGTCTTCTTCCATGTCATATTCTTCACCGAGTGAAAGCTCTGAAACTAGTAACCCGGTAGATAAGAAGAAGAAGGAAAGGAATATTAAGAAGAAGAAAAATAAGCAAGGTTCTAAACTTCCAACCACTACTAGACATGTCGGAAAACAACCAGCTACTGGGAGCGTTGATGTTGCCAAGATCACCCAAACAACCCATAAGCCCAAGTACCCTTGTAGGCTTTGTAAGGGTAGCCATCTTATTAAGGATTTCCCTGGTCTATCCAATGTTATAGAAGCATGGTCTACACACCCTCACCAACCCATGTCATCAGCCTCTGAACAACATGTTGATGACCTTTCGTCAACTAGTCAGGATACCTTTGGGAAGAACAAAACTAGATTCAAGTTCCTATGTAAGTTATGTGGAGTGAGTCATCAAACTCACATTTTCCCTTGTATGGGCGAAGCCTCAAAATTATTGGAAGACATGATTGTTTCCCAACCTCAACTTTTCATTTCTTATCACAAGCTTACTCTAGACCCACCTGTAGTTGATGGAATGATCAATATGGTCCCTTCGTCAGTTAGTCTGGTTGATCAGGTAGTCAATCTAGTCACGTCCTTAGTTGAACCAGTTGAAAAAGTGGTCGATCTGATCCCATACTCGATCGATCCCACTCTCTCATTAGAGAGTGAAACCCAAGAGGTCGATCCATTTCCACCCGTCAACCCCATTCTCCCCTTGGAGAATGAAACCCAAGTGGTCGATCTGATCTCGTCATCGATCGATCCTACTCTCCCGCTAGAGAGTAGACCTGATACTACTCATATTTTTCTTGTTGATACAGAATCTACCGTGCTGGGGGGCATTCTTCCTTCTCCTATGGAACCCCCTCCAAGTATTGAGGCCATCATTTTTTATTGGGGTGCACTAACTGGACCTCGTCTTCCTTCTCATATCCCTTTCAATAGTACAGAACAAGTTTGTGTTCGGGACGTTCCTCAGATGTTGATAGAAGAAGGTACATCTGTTAGTATTTTGTCCTCTATTGCTTGGCAAGCTTTGGATTGTCCTCAGCTTGTACCAGTTACACAGAATATGTTAGATTTTAACAGAAGAACCAATCACCCTATAGGATTCCTTCCTCAGTTTCTCATAACTTTGGGAGGGAAAAATATCATTATGCCATGAAATATATCATGTCCACTCTTTTTCGTGTGATATATTTCCCTCTCGATGGAAGAGTTGTGACTATTGATCATCTCTCCTTTGTTGGCCTTGATTTAATTATCAATCTGATGACCTCCCTGAATGGTTCTTATATGAAAATGGTATCTCCCCCACCATAGGTCAATTATGTGGCGTTGTCTCCCATGCCTTCAGTTGTCGATATATATGAGCTTCTCACTGTAAGATAAATCTCTTATGACTTGGATCCGGTTGTTGACATGGTAATATCTTCGGTAGGGATATTGGAGCCTGACCTCCTTACCCCTATCGTGGCCCTCGACATGTGTTCTTTCCAAAGTGTGTTTCTTCCATCGAGTGAATATCTCTTGTAATCAATGACCGATTTTTGTCCCTTGACATGGTTTCCTTACATATCATCGTCCTCTTGGAATCCACGATCAAGAAGAGAGTTTTGAGCATGGTTTTCTGATTTCAAGCTCATTAAAAAATGAAACTAGCTTCGAGGATAGTTTTTCATCTCTATGACAACCTCGTTAAAAAATGAAATGGATCTTACGAGAATAGTTTTTGCATCTCTATGGAAACCTCGTTAAAAAATGAAACAGAGTTTACAAGCATAGTTCGTCCCTTGTGTCAAGCTAGTTAAACAATGAAACAAAGGTCTGGGGATTCAAACTGGATTCACTAGCATAGTTTTTCTTCTCTGTGGAAAGCTTGTTAAAAAATGAAATAGATTTTCCCCCTCTTCGATTGAGTCAAGTACTTTGTTTCCTATAGTATTTGAAGCTTCATTTTGTTCGCCTGTGTTGTTAGATGAAACAAATCTTAGGGGGAAATGCTTACAACCTTTGGAATTCATGCCGAATATCCCTCAAACTGCTTACCTTACCTTGTGCTTGGTTTCTAGATGTCAGTGTTCTCGCTACCTTATATTGATGGTGCTAGTCATAGTAATCTGAAGTCCTACATTGTTACAGGTATACTTGATAATTCACCTCTTGGAAAGAAATTTTTATTTTATTGAATATCAACACATTCCTAGATATATAAACACATTAACAGATGCATTAGCTAATTATGTTTTATATAGACATTTTCACCATTTATAAATCCAAACACGCACATATAAAGACAAGTAAGTTGGTAGAAGTTTTATATTATAACGTCAAAAGTTACAAAAAGTGTGTGTCCTAAGACCAAAATGATGAAGCACATGGATTCATATACATATGCATCAAGGATTATGCTCGCTATAACAAACAAATTCCCATGCTACACGATGGAGCAGTCGACCAATGGATGTTGACACGCCAACTATATGGTGTTGGTAGCGTCGAGGTAACTCATCCATAGTGATGTCAGGGATGTTCATGGTCAATCCCTCAAGGTTGTGTTTGATCTCCTTGAAATCCTCAGTTTTTACCCCTCAACCTACCACTACACCTATATCTCCATGTCTCTGAATAGGAAATAATCCTGGAGCCCTGAAAGGCGCCACATCTGCATTGTTGAGAGAACCTGATTAGTTTTGGATACATAACAAAAACAAATCATAATTAAAATACAAAAACAACATATAATGAAAAAATTGTTTTTACTTATCTCTCCCCAATGAGAACCCTCAGGTAATTCTAAGTCAGGATCTCCACGGAATTCAATCCCAACATATGCATAGTCCTCAATCATGACAAGCTAATCCCTCGGCCACTGGAATAAAGTTGGACCATATGTAACGATTGGCACGCCACCATGACATGCCGTCAAGTCTACCCATCTCTTCATTCGAGGATCCTGTGGAGAGGGTATTCCCCCTTCCACATGTTGTAGGCGCAAAACGGGGACCCTCTCTAGGAAGAAGGATACCAAAATTGATCCATACCCGAATTGTTTCAATCGACTGGTCCTACACTTTGTTAATTGTTTCTTCATATTTTTTAGGAGGCCCTTGCACTAGTTGAAGACTCGGGGCTCCATGCACTTGATAGCATACTGGAAATGGATTTGTAAGGCCATGTGAGGAGATGCACTCCCTTCCATACAAGTAATAGTATAGAGAATGATCCTCAAAGGCAAGTCTTAAACATCCTTTATGGAAACTTTGCCACTATGTTTCTCTATACCAACTATGTAGTGATGTGCTACATAATAATCCATGGGTTCACCACCTCCTATGCTTCTCGATAGGTACACTCGAGAGCCACGAAGAGATAACCCAGTCAAGAAGTAGATGTCATCAATCTATAGGGTGAGTGTATGCAACCCGACATGAAATGATTGCTCATTAACATCCTACATACAGACTAAGTGTTCAAATAGAATCAATTAGGCATTCATGTCCTGCACATTGAAAAACTTTAGCAAGCCACACTCCCGGAGTGCCATGACAATGTCTGGATCATTCCCAGTAAATTAATATTCCTCCTCATTATCTCATTCCATCCATTCGAGCATGATGACCAATGAAAATCTACTAAACAACAATAAAAGATGATTTAGTTCACCAAAAATTCAAAAATTGGGAGTTTTCTTAGCTCTCTCTCTCTCTCTCTCTCTTTTTAGTTTTTGAGTTGTGGTCTTCACAGGGGAAAAATTCGCCACAGTCCAGGGTCATCGCACCCTAGCAATTAACCCACTGTGATGATCTAGGATCGTCAGAGTTCACAATAGGGAGGGCCTGCGACGATCTCAAGGCACAATCTCCCTTGGAAAATTGCCCATAAACTCAAAATTTAACCATTAAAATTGAAAAAAATTACCATGAATAGAGAGAGGGGAGGAAGAAAACCTACCTCATGGAAACAGCTCGATAAATCATCCACCGAGCGATCCAGAATTGTCACTTGAAAATCGAAGGAAAAAGAGGGGTTTTGGCACTAGTTTGGTGAAAATACAAATGAAATGGAAAATGAACTAGTTTTGACCTATTTTATTTACTTTTACCATTTAAATTTCAAATTAAATTAATTTTTAAATATTTTCACCTATGTTACAAACCTAATGAACTTTGCAAAGTGTCAATATTGCAGGTTGAGAGATATGACGACCAAACTTTTGATATGGATCACTTCTTTTTGGTCATTTTTTGTGTGTTTTTATGATGTATATATACTTTTAGGGTTTTTCAGGAAAAACTCTGAGCATGGTCTTTATTCTTTCTCACGCTCGTGAAACTATGAGAATGTAATTGAGAAAATTTTATCGCATTTTCAGAATCATAATGGAAATACAAAAAACAAACCCCCTGGAGTCTCCCTTAAGCTCTTTTCATGCTCCCTCAACATGAAAATATAGCCGAGCGACCTTGTTATTTTAATGCTCTTAAAAGTGTTAGAAGAAAACGTTTGATAAGCGGTAGAATCTCTTTTTTCGATCTCGTTAGACTAATTTACGAAAAAGGACATTTTGGATTTTTCTTTAAGTGTTTTTCAGACTCTCTAAACATGAAAAACCCCTGATTTTTCTTTCTTTGGACTCGTAAAAAGAGCATCGAAAGACCCATATGGGACCAAACCACTCCTTCCTCGGGTTCATTAAAAATACACTGAGGGACTCATCTGAAGGATGAGATTACATTACAAGCATATGTTATCCTCCTCAATCTTGTGTAAAAATAAAGAGATACTCGCTAGAAATGGTGTGGGGGGGGGCGGGTTGTTGGGAAAGAAATGTATATCTGTATCTATGTTAGTGGCAGTAAATTTCTCTTGAACATGACACCCCTCTTCATCATTGTATCTGGGTTGGAAAATCCATTTGTCTCTCATTCGATCATCCACAATTCTATATATTGGGTCCTCCTTGATTCAATGATGCCAAGACAATTGTTGCGTCGTTCATATGTTCAAGAAAAGTTCAATCTCAACAAGCCTTCTATCGAGTCAGCCATCTGCAGTCCTCAAACTTTTACCATGTCAGCCTTCCTTGAGTCAGTTCTGAACCACTGTATATGTTGATCTACTTCAAATATGTTACATGTTTCGTGTAATTGATGGGGGATACATTAAGGCCCTCCCGTGACGAGTCTTTTCTTGTCGAGTTCAACTCATTATCTAGGAATTAGACATAGAAATCATTTAGTACCTTGTAACATGCATGCCTCAATGGTAGGTTTTCTCGTTTTCAACAGTGGGTTCACATCATTGGCCTCTGATTGGAAAATTCCATTGAGTGTTCGACTTCAGTTCATTAATTCACATTCGTTGGATTGTACTAGAGTACCTGGGGGGTCATTGACATCAATTGTGATTTCCCTCACACTTGTTAATGGTATCCATTAATGACCGGTAATCAAGTGGTTTCTACCATGTTTGACTTCGACACCTGTAATCACATTTATAGATTCGTACTTCAAGATGATGGAACTGAAGATCTTGGATACTGTCACATAGATCCAGGTTGCGATGGAGTATTCATAAGTCTATATTGACACATATATCCATCGTGTATTTCTCGTGGTTATGTCCAAATTTGAGTCGTTATAGCATAGATCCACAATGTATTTCTCATGGCTATGTTGAATCATAATGACATGGATCCATAGTGTATGATTAGTGGCCATGACTCACTTGACAATTATGCTTAGATTCACTTGTAGTCTGAGTATGGGAATTCATACCTTAGTAAATGGTATATTATTTTGTAGATGCTCGTTTATTAGCAGGGGTCCAACTGATGTGCTCCTTGTTCTTGACACACACATTCTACAAAGTATTGCAATTGTCACATGTTCCAACTTCATACTTTGGGTGGCATTATGTTACACATTATTTTGGTCACCCCCGTGATCACTGATGAGATTTGTATTGCTTACTTATTTGTTCCCTGAAATCTATTGAAGAATAAGACTTTCCCCTGGGAAATAGAATCATCTTTCCTTTATTGAAAACCCTACCAAAGAAGATCGTCACACCCTATCAAATGTTAAGGGTGCGACGATCTAAGATCGCCACATGTTGCACCACAGTGGAATGCGACATCGTTGCAGGTTTCTTATGTTTAGGGTGTGATGATGCTCAAACAAAGGAAAAATGTGAAATTCTTGAAGGTTCTAGAATGGAATCTTCGAAAGGATTAAGTGGCCTCCGATCGGTTTGGATCTCACTCACTTCTCTGATTTAGTGGGATCATCCTAATATCTTCATCCATCCCTCTTCACTCTATATAAAGAGGGATCTCTCATGGGAAAATATAGGCTTTCTTATGCATGAAGAATTCTGCTGAAGATTGTACTTGTGACAGCTTTGTGTTAGCTTTCCAAGTCAAGTTGTGAATACTCTTCATCAAAGGCATTGGAGAAAAGGTGTGTATGTGTGTGTTGAAGAAAAAGGCCATTGGAAGGGACCTTGCAACATCAAGGCATAGGTATTATTCTCCACTTTCATCAATATAATGCAATAATACATTTCTTCCCTATAAAAGTGTCTCCATTTTTATTCTATAACTCCTTGATGTTATGCATAGGATTCATTGGAACATATATATCGTTTTTCTCTCTCTTTGTTGGTTTGTGCTTCTTAACATGTTCAACATCCCACAAATACAAATATGGAGAAAGGATGATACTAGCGAGGATCAAACGACGTTTAAATGGTATGCCATTTGTCCCTCTTTGAAATAGTTTACATTACAATGAAATCTAAGGAGAAGCTTGTATTTCGCTCTGTTTTGTTCTAATTTCTTGTTGAAGTTAGGGAGATCAGTTTGTGTACTTAATTATTGATTTGTCTGATAACATTGTGTCATTGTGTTTTAGTAGGTATTTGACTTGTTATAGTGGACTATAGATACCCATAGATGTTTTTCCATCCTTGTGGACTCATAGACCCAACTCAGGGGTGTCTTGTTGTAGAGAGAATTGATGCAACATGTTGGAGATATTACACACACCTAGGATTTTCCTTTCATTTTATTTTCCTAAGTTTATTTGGCTATGTTGAGGGTCCCTTAGTATTATATATTCTCCCCTCATTGAGGATATTCTCCCCTAGACAAGGTTGCCACATACCCTCCAGTCATTTCTCAGTTATCGTTCAGTTAGACTAGTTGAGTGAAGTGTTGCATGTCAACTTTGGTTTTATCACCAAGTGTTGCATGCTAACCTTGGGATCATCACCAATAACACGCACTTGCATTGGGATCATAACTAGTAATGTGCATTCCAAATGTGTGAGTGATCTCCTCCTCATTTCATTCTGGTTTGGATAGTTAACTGACGACCGCATGGCCAGTTAACTAGGACTAGGTGGCAGCTGACTCCAGTGACTGTGAGTGTGTGTTAGATATCTCTAGAACACTCCTAATAAAAATTATTTTACTACTATGTAAAGTAAGTTGTGTGATACATAGTATATCACTTGTACTGTATCATTTCTCTGATTTGGTTAATAGAAATTTTTTCATACTTTCCTTCATTTTTTGTCTTCTCTTCACACAGTTTCCAAGTTGTGTATGTGTTATTGTTAACTAGATATTTTGTGCAAGTATCTCAGAAACTCTACATGGTATCATATCCCATAGGTCGCTATCAAGGATCGTCACCAACACTCTTTTGCAGGTACTAAAGACTAAACAAAGCAACAAGAAAGATGGAATTTCCTGCATTTTCCATTCTAATGCCATATAACTATTTTGAATGGAAGACAATAATTATAATCCATATCAGGGATAAAGGATTGTACCGGATAGTCATGGCCATAGAAACATAACCCACGTCGGCATTGAAAAAATCCAAGTACCTAAATCACATGGACGAGGCTCACAATCTCCTATGCATGACTATTTATCCCGACCCATGGTTTCACTTCGACGCATGCAAGACACCAAATGAGATATGGGCCATCTTGTAAGGACTCTTTGGAAAGAAGGATGAAATGAGGGGCCATTTGACAATCTCCTTGGATCCAAAGAAATTTGACAATCTCCAAGATTTCTTCACCAAATTTAAATCTTTCCACTGTGAATTGAAAGAGTGTGGTATCAACAAATCTACACAAGAAAAACAATTGGTTCTTTCTATCATAGAAAAACTTGGACCAAAATTCAGTGCATTTGTCTCCAAATTTCATTCTACTAGATTCACCACAAGAGAAACTTGGACCATGGCTTCATTGTCACAATTTATTGAGGCTTTGACACATGAACGATAAGCTCATTCAAATGGGCATAATCAAGGGCACCAAGGCACGTGCACTTGGTGTGCATGATGGAAAAAACTCTCAAAATCCTAAATCCAAAAGGAAAGGAAAAGAAAAGGCACATGCAGATCCAAAGAAGGAAGGGTACTCCAAACCCTTCAATGATTCCTCTGGTTCCAAAGGTGGAAAAAGAAAGAAAGGGAAGAAGTGTGGTTACTGCAATTGCAAGAACCATCCAAAATCTACCTACATGAAGAAGCATATTGATCATATGGCTCAAATTCTTCATAAAAACAATCTCAGGGACTTCATTCCTGAGGCTTCCAAGAAGAAGTCAGAAGATCAAGCCCCTAAGAAAGGTAATAATCATGCATTATTAGTCACCTAGATTATAGATTCAGGCGGTTCCCATCATATGGAAAACACAAAGGATATTCTATCTTTTGTAACTGCATGCACAAGACCTCCTATCCTCATGGGGGATGACTCTCCAGTCGAGGTCATCGGAAAAGGAAGAGTGGAACTAGATCATGGAAATTTTTAGAATGTTCTCCATGTTCCTCAACTTTCTGTGAATCTGCTCTCAGTGTACCATATTACACATTCAAGCTCAAGAAAGAAGGTGTAGTTCATAGCATACTCTGTGTCCATTTTCGACATGCAAGATAACTCCAAAACAATTTCATGGAGGTAAATTATAAATCTCAATTATATACTTTTACTAAGTTTATTGAACCAGATTCCTCTATACTACTTACACATGATGATGACAGTAGTAGATTATGGCATGAGAGGTTTGTTCACCTGAACTTAAGGTACATGCAGTAGCTTAGCAAGAAGGGTATGGTCATCAGGTTACTTGACATCCACTTTTCTAAAGGGTTTTGTGAAGGATGTGTCCTTAGAAAGCATCCTCAAGAGAAGTTAGAGAAAGGGAAGGCTCACATGACCTCCTCTCCATCGGATCTGATTCACAGTGATATCATGGGTCCATTCCCTCATCTATCCATTGGTAAGGCAAGGTACATGCTTACATTTTTGGATGATTATTCACGTTATACTTGGGTTTTTTTTCTCAGACAGAAGTCAGAGATCTTTGAGCACCTAAAAGAGTTCAAAACACTTGTTGAGACTTGATCAGGGAGAAATACTAAATCCCTTCATAAAGATAATGGGGGGGATTATTTCAACAGAGATGTTTAGAATCTTTGTCTTGAGTATGGGATATAGTTGCAACACACAGTACCATACACTCCGTAGCAAAATGGAGTTGTTGAGAGAAAGAATAGGTCTCTCAAGGACATGGCGTCTTGCATGTTGCATGAAAGGTCACTTCCTCAGAAGCTTTGGGCTGAGGCACTTAATTGTGCCAACTACATCCAAAACAGATAACCCCACATATATGTTAAGGACAAGACTTCAATCAAGGATTGGAGCGGAAACAAATTGGAAGTCACCCACTTCTATATCTTTGGATCACGAGCATGGGACCGCATTCCCTCTGAGAAGAGGAAATCAATATATCCAAGAGACACCCATGCATTTTTGTTGGCTATCCTTATGGTGTGAAGGGATACAAACTTATTGATCCTCTACATACCATCTCATCATTGAGCACAGTGTTCAATTTGAGGAAAGTATTTTTCATGCTCCACAAGAGCTGCATACAGATACTTTTGTACTTCCACCAGTTGTGGATCACACCATGGATCTGACTTATAATACAAAGTTGGAGGATTCATAGGATATATATGCACAGTCAAAGAATTCAGATGCATAGTCAGATCATTCAGATGTAGAGTCAGTACATGCAGATGAGGAGACAAAGAAGATGCCCAAGTGGGCACGGTCGACACTTTAGGATGTAGGATACCTTGTTGGGGATCTGGGATATCTGAGGAGGACCAGATATCAGTTTGAAGATCCTCCTCATTTACTCACTATCATTGAACTTGTGATGCTTCTACATTGTTATATGGTTCAGTCTTTATACCCACATACCTACAAAGAGGTTACATGGAACCCCTTCTGGGAAACATCCATGCAGGAGGAGTACAACTCTCTCCTAGAGAACCAGACTTGGGATCTGGTTTCGCTTCCTTCAAACATGAATCTTTTCAGATGTAGATGGGTCTATAGGACCAAAAATGAATTAGACAAACAAGTGAGAAGACACAAGGCAAGACTGGTTTCCAAGGGATTTCAATAGATACACAGAATTGACCATGATGAGACTTTTTCTCCAGTAGAAAATTTGGATTCTATCATATTATCCCTTACCATTGCAACAACCAGGGGATGGAAAGTACATCATATAGATGTGAAGAATGTTTTTATTCACGGGGATCTCTCAGAGGATATTTATATGGAGAATCCACCTAGATTCACATAGAATTCATCTTTAGTGTGCCGACTCAAAAAGTCGTTTTATCGCCTCAAGAAGTCTCCTAGAGCATGGTACACAAATATGGACTCCTTCTTTCTCTCCAAGAATTTTGTCAGATGAAAATCCATTCCAAATGTCTACATGTTGAGGACCTGTTATTGTACAAGTTGTAGGTTGGGAAAATCTTGACCCAACCACCAAATGGAGACAACTTTGAGAAAGCCTACCCACTGTCACCTTAGGCAGGTATTCTCGTCACTTTAGAGATGATAGAATCACCTAAGGGGGAATCTCGGTGACCCTAGGGGGAAATGAGATGGAAAGTGAGATATATGAATGTATTCCCCTATAGGTCAAATTACTAAGTGAGGAAAAGGGCTTGAACTAGGTCTTGGTGGTAGCCAAATATTTCCAAGAGGTAAGAGACCCTGTGAAGAGTGGTGTACATGCACGAGACATAAGAACAAGCCAATATATGGATACAATGTTAGGTGGACTAGAAAGTTAATATTGTTGTCCCTAATTGCAGCATTAAACAACAATTTACATCAGCGAGAAAATAAGTGTTAAAGCTTCTAAACAATTGCTAAAATTCCAACAAATGATGTCAGAGATAAGCTAGATAAACACTAGTAATACTCAAGCATGAGAGCACAAGACTTTAGCAATGAAACAAGGATGTAATAAAAGATGTTTGCAGAGATATTTTTCAGCCTTATGGCTGTAGCAAACAAGTTTTTTATAGAAGTAAATCTAACCACCAAAACTTGCAAATATTCCACCCAAAAGTTGCGCTAGGACTAGTAGATTAACTTGGCAAACTTTTAGCAAATTTTGACGATTGAAAAGCAAGTTACAAGTGAGTAAAGAGAGATTTTGCTACAACTGTAATTGTTGTATCTTTTAATGAGCTATGAATATAAGAATATTAGGCCAATAAATAATCCCAGGTGGCCTTGAAAATCCCTTAGCATGCAAAAAAATATCTAATTGAAACAAGATTAGTATCTCATTAAATCACGTTTACCGAGGCAAAGAATTTATTTCTCCAATGCAAAAAAAATAGATTAGTTCCTTTTAAAATTGAGCAAATGGGGTCTTTAAAACACTAGTTGAATCAACAATATCCCTAGGGGTGTAAATCCTCTTACTCCCTAGGGTATTCCAGCCAACTTAGGGTAAATCTAGAAGGGTGTACACACTTGTCCTTCTCCTAGCAACCCTTGTTCAAGAATGACTTGTAACCTTAACAAT
>JASDQU010100788.1:64463-80554 GCA_032191745.1 Picea mariana
GTGTGATTTCTTGGTTCATGTAGGACCCTAAAGATCAAACGGATTGTTTACTATCAATTTGGTATCAAGTATTTTTGAAGTTCAAATTCTCTAGTCAGCTACACCGACTCTGACTCGGTTAGCGACGACGATGATCAAAAGTCCACGTTTGGCTATATGTTTCACTACAGCACTGGACCTTTGGTGTGGTCATGCAAGAAATAAAAGGTAGCCTATTTTTCGACTACAAAAGCATAATATCATGGCATCGTTCAAGTAGGTACTGAAGCAGTATGGATTCGCCAAATTTTGGGAGAGCTTGGTCTTCATATTCAAACCCTAACTACAATCTACTCTGATAATTAGAGTTGTATACATGTTGTTGGCAATCTCGTTTCCCATAGTAAGATGAAGCATGTTAAGCTCCATGCTCACTATTTGAGACAGTTTGCTCACGAGAACATTGTCTCTCTTGAATATTGCAGAATTGAAGATCAAGTTGCTAATATATTCACCAAACCTTTAGTTTAAGCCATATTTATCAAGCTTTGCATGATTCTTTGGCTTCACGAAGCTACAATTATGGGGGGGTGTCCTAATGACATAATTTCACCTACTGAAACTCTAGAGTTGTGTGTTGATGGGAGGGTGTTGGAACATCAAGCATTGATGGTTCATCACACATCTCTTAGCTTCAATCGATCAAGAGGTAGACCTACATATGGATATAGTCGATCGAGTAGTCGATGTTCATGTCGGTCGAACATTCGACCAGTAGTTGAAGATAGTTGGCCAATGGATCAACTAGCCCAAAATTTGATTACGATTTGGATGCATATGCAAGTCAAGTCGAGTCCTATCAAGCCGACTTGACAAAGCGACTTTGGTGGAGTCAACTCTAACATTAGATGGTTACATGTGGACAAGATCTTCTGAATTATGTGGAAATCAATTAGATATTGAGGCTATAAAAAGAATACCCCTTAGTTCATTTCCATCATGGATATTGTGTGATAGATCATGCGGATCAAGATGTGAAACATGCACTATGATGTTTTGATCACAATGCACTGTGCTTAAGTGTTGTAACCGTGTCTTTAGATACCACCCTTTGTCTTCAAAAAAAAAATTCATCTTCGATTATTTGTAGTGTTTTGTTCTCTATTTCATGTCATGTTCCACCCTCTTCCTCAACACATCGTCCATCGACCATACATTCCACAATCATGTCGATATCTCCTTTGCAGACTCTTCTCGTCATAATTTCATATCGTACATGATAAAAAAATTCTCACGACCCACAGGCCGCAAGCCTTTCATATTTTTCCCATTAGGGTGGCAACTTAACCTTGTACTGTGATTTTCCTGAAGTCTTAAACCCTCAAGCCTATCGAAAACACCTTAAGGGACTTTTCCTGCAGAGTGGTCAATTAACCTTGAATTGTGTCTTTTTCATAGTCCACACCCCGCAAGCCTATCAAAAACTCCTTCGCAGACTTTTCCTCACAGAGTGACAACTTAACCTTGAATTGTTACTTTCCCGAAGCCCGCAACCCTCAATCCTATTGAAAAATCCTTCGCAAAATGTTTCCCACGAAGTGTTGAGTTAACATGTTATTAATATTTTTCGGTGACCTGCAGCCTACAAGCCTATCGGGCTTACATTCACAGAATTTTTCCCGCAGAGTGTCGATTTAACATGTTATTAAGATTTTTTCCACAAGCCTATCGAGCATAACTTCACGAAATCTCTCCCCCGTGGCTCTTTCAATCTTGCAATGAATCTCAACCATCAATATTTGAGATTAGAATGATCTCAACCATCGATTTATGAAACTCACAAAACATTGTCGAACTTCCCCAATCCTGCAAATGAATCTTGGTTGTCAATTTTTAATGTCGAAAAGATCTGGGTTGTCGATCTTCCAACTCTTCAGTCACCATTAAAATAATAAATCAGACCTCCCAAGCCAAATTTAACTCTGCAAGTTTCATATTTATGTCATTAATCCTCTCTTTGACAGTTTGTAGCGCACTTTGGACTCACATTTGTTCATAAATTTGGGGGTTTCTCTTTGTTTTCACAAATTTCCCCAAATCCATCACAAGTGAAACTCTACAATAATAAATTTCTACCAAATTCGCATTCGTCTTGACCCATACAATCTCGGTGTTGAACATTGAGCTTTGATACCAATCTATAATTCCCCCACACTAATAAACCCATAAAAAAATTTGATACCATTAATTTAAATACAACGCATCATGTTAAAAACACCCATACGTATAACAACAATAATTTAAAACATGAATTCAACTAATCTACTCCCATACAACAACACATAAATCATTTCAAACACACAATTAATGCACAACAAATTAAACTATCAATATAACTTAGACACAAGATAAAACACTTATCTTTTTATGAAAGTTGTGCAATCAGCTACAGAAGACAAATGTTGCACCCAACCACTGACTTGTTCCAAATATCAACAACAATTCATCCCCGAGATAGGGCTAGGAATCCACAAAAGAGGGTGTCTATCCACTATCCACTCGTAGCTCAATATTCCCACAACCATCTAAATTTCCTACTGCTATTCCAACTCTTCCATCTTCTTCCTTTCAACATACTCGATCTAAAGAATGTACCCCCTTCTCTACAAGCAGTCCCTTGGGTTGTACCATTATTTTATAAATGCTTCTAGCATAGGCTGGTCAGGAATCTCTCTATTGGGGACTCCATGAATGTTAGCTACCAGGAAAAACTAGCAGCAACAAGCTTGTTGCTCCAGTGAAAACTCTCACACTGGGAGTTCACTCTACAGGCCTAACAACCTATCTCTTCTACATTCTTGATAGGTTGTTTCCTTATCCTTCAACAACTCCCAACAGTTGTTGAAAATTCTACCATTGTTTCCTCCAAGATCCAACATTCTCACCCTCTAATATCTCATCATTCCCATGCATAAAATTGTATCTAAAAACTCCCTTGTTGTTCCATACGAATTTCATATCCTTTTTCATGTTTACTTGAATTACACTCTTCCCTAAGATGATTGTACTCATACCCATTCCCAAATAATTGTGGGATGTGACTTCTCACACCCACCCTCTTACATGCATTCAATTATTGGACTCTTCTACACTTAATGTATTAATTAGAAGGTTCACTCAAAACATTAAAATCAAGAAAAAGGTTAGGATTTAAACTCGTGAATTAAAACTCCATTTATTTGTATCCCTCCTCTCTTGTGGATAAAGCAACCCCCATATCTTTGTCCATGTCCATCTGCAGTTGGCATCACATTTTTATTTATAAAAATCTAGATATACAAGTTCACATATTACATATCTTGTCCCACATCCACATATCATATATACATTATACATTACTAAATTAGGTATTATAGAAGAGATGTTATAATCATGAACCTCGGTATTCTGTTACAATATACTACCCGTTGAACTTCAACCAGATACAAACTATTCAACCACTAGTCGATCTTTCAATTGGCTGCTACTCGACCTCCTATCGACCTTCTATTGGTTGACCTTTTGACCTTCAACTTAACCATCGACTTGACTAATCCTTCCAGTCGATCCAACTCAACTAGTCAGTCGATTAGAGTGATTTTACACTATAAATAATATAACAACCTAGCATTCTTCCACTTGTTGTCTTCTTTGCAGAAATGAGAGAACCTGAAATTATGCTCACCGACCCAGGGAAACAAATCCCATTGCCTCTCTACACCCAGATAACTTCACCGCATTCACAGACTTGTCACAGACTTGATCAAAGAGTTTGTGATGTTTTCCAAAGTGTCTACCTTCTCCATCAAAACCTTTCTTTTCACCATGTCTCTCATGAAATGGTATTGTACATCAATGTTCTTTGTCCTAGAATAGTAAGTTGATTTATTTGCCAAGAAAATTGCACTTTGACAATCACAATTTATCTTAATAACTTATTTCTCAAATCAAATCCTTGAACATAGTCTATACAACCATTTGGATTATTTGTTCGCATGGGTGGTTTCCATGGATTCAACTTCTATTGTTTACAAGACTACTACCACATGTCTCTTACTCATCCAACTTATTTCTCTAATGAACATATTGAACACATATTCATTGGCTGACCTTCATCGATCAAGATCTCCAACCCATTCGACGTCGACAAAGACATGTACATTCATTTTCCTATCAGTTTTAGGTTTCCCTTGGTAACAGATCGCATATTTTGTTGTTCCACGGAAGTACTTGAACACTCTTTTAACAGCAGTTCAGTGCTCCTTCCCAAGTGTCGACATGTACCTACTCAATACTTCCACAACATGAGAAATATATATTTGAGTGCATACCATTGCATACATCAGACTACCAATAGAACTAACATAGGGAACACGTGACATGTCCTCTATTTCTTCGTGTGTCTTTGGACATTGTTCAACAATTAGTTTTTCCCCCACATGAATTGGTGCCTTGACTAGTTTTCAATCCTGCATGTTGAAACATTTTAAGACTGTTTCAATGTACTTCCTCTAAGTTAACTAGATTCTTCTAACTGCTCGATCTCTCGTGATCTCTATTCCCAGAATGAATCTCACAGTGTCAAGATCATTCATGTCAAATTTAGAGGATAGCTTCCACTTCACCTCCTTTATAGAATCCATGTTGTTTCCAACCAACAACATATCATTGACATGCAAAACTACATATATGAAACGACCTCCTTCTTCCTTGGAATATACACAATGATCATCCTCGCTTCTCACAAATCCAAACTAAGGATGTATGTGTCAAACTTTGTGTACCAGATCCTTGGTGATTTCTTTAGACCATAAAGAGATGTTTTCAACATCCAAACCAGTGATTTCTTACCCTTTACTATAAATCATTCATGTTATTTCATGTAGATTTCTTATTCCAGGTCCATGTGTAGGAACGTTGTCTTCACACCCATTTGATATATCTCAAGATTAAATGTTGCAGCCAGAGATATTAGTACATTAATGGAAGTTAATTTTACAATAGGAGAGAAGACCTCACCAAATTCAACTCCCTCGACTTGGGAATACCCTTTCGCTACCAATTGATCTTTGAAATTCTCAACTTGACCTATTGCGCTCAACTTTTTCTTGAACTCCCACTTGTTACCAACAAGTTTCCTTCCATTAGGTATCTTGACCAAATCACATGTCTTATTATTATGAAAGATTCAATTTCTTCAACCATTGCCCACTTCCATAGTTTACCCTCTGTCGAGTTAACTACGTTCATAACCAACTTGGGCTCATCATCAGTGGAAGATAATACAAATACTTTTTAGGTGGTTTCCTTACTTTCTCATACCTCCTTACAATTGGAGTCAACTATTCCACCTCTTCATCTAATTCAGTCGACTCATCTTAATCATGTTCTTCGTTCCTCAACTCAAATACCAGCTTCTCTGGTTATTTCTTCATTTGAGCCTCTTCAATCCTGGAAGTTCTTCCAAATTCCCTGAAGACCACATCTCGACTATAAAATGTTTTCCTCAATACCATATCTCATAGCTTATATCTCTTCATTCCATCCTTGTACCTGATGAAATTCCCTTGATTGCCTTATTGTCCAGCGTGTTCCTCTTTTCCTTGGGAACATGCAAAAATGCATCACAGACAAAAAATATTAAATGTGAAAGCAAAGGTTTCTTACCAAACCATACCTCATGTGGAGTTGAGTTGACTAGAGCTAATAAAGGAGACCTATTTACCAAATATAGTGTCGTGTTTACTGCCTCTGCTCGGAATTCTTGTGCGATCTCGACACCACTGAGCATGCTCCTTGCATTTTCCATCAATGTCCTATTCATTCTCTCAAAAAATCCATTATGTTGTTGAATATATGGAGTGAAATTTTGGCATGCTATGCCACATTTCTTGCAGAACTACTCAAAATATTTACCATAGAATTCACCTTCATTGTCAGTTCGCAGCACCTTGATATTTTTCTCTGTCTGGTTTTTCACAAGAGATTTAAACTTTTTGAACCTACTGAAAACATAAAATTTCTTCCTCGAGAAATATAGCCATGTCTTCCTAGATAAATCATCTATGAAGGAAACATAATACAGAGATCCACCTAGTGATGGGACCAATACAAAACCAAACACATCACTCTGTATCAATTCCAAAATCTATTTTTCTCTTGTAGCTCCATATGGGAGTCTCAAACAATTTTGTTTTCCATATATGCAATGTTCACAAAATAAACTTCTAAATTACAATTAAGAAAACTTTCGACCATACCTTTGTTATGCATAGATCTAAGTCCTTTTTCCTCAATATGTCTCATCCTATGGTGCCATAACATGGTCGGGTCGACTAGATGATGAGCATTCAAGTTGTTTGGATTCAAGTCTACCTGATTCGAGTTGAGTCGACACTCCCCAACAACTTGTACATGGTTCCAATCTGAACTCCTCTCTTTAAGGCCATTGTTCCCCTAACAATTTTGAATGAATCCTTATGAAATAAAGTGTGCACACCTGTATCACTCATTTTGCTGACAGATATTAGATTTATTGTCAAACCCGAAATATGTATCACACTTGGAAGGAATCTATTCCTCCCATCTTGTAGCATTAGTGGGAATATTCCTCATCCAACAATTTTGGTTGTCAATTCATCCCCCAACTATACTCACAAAACTGTTGATGATTATAGTTGCGTGAGACATCCTCCAGGACACAGACTCAGTGAGTCGGCTTGTGAGGAATCCCATGAGTTGGGTGTTCCCATGAGATGTGTGTGTCGTTCCTATCTGAGATGGAGATGGAACGTTGTGTGTCCCTGTGTAGGGTGAGGAATCCCATGAGTTGGGTGTTCCCATGAGATGGGTGTGTAGTTCCTCTCTAAGACGGATATGGAACATTGTGTGCCCCTATGTGGGGTGAGGAAGCCCATGAGTTGGGTGTTCCCATGAGATGGGTGTCTCATTCCTCTCTGAGATGGATATGGAATGTTGTGTGCCCCTGTGAATGGAATATGCCCATGATTTGGGTGTGTTGTTCTCTTTGAGATGAATATGAAACGATGTGTACCGCTGTGAGGGGTGAAGGAGCCCATGTGATGGGATTATTTTTCTCCTTTGTGTAGAGAGTTGAGACGATGTGGTACTCTAGATGATTCTCCTATGAGACGTAGTGAGATAGAGATCTATTGAGTAGGATGTCACTATGGATGAGCATAGGTGGACGTGATCCTAGTGGTTGAGCACTAGTGAGTGTGTGTCCAGATGATTCTCCTGTGAGACATAGTGAGATAGAGATTTGTTGACTTGAACGTCCCTGTGGTTGAGCATAGGTAGATGTGCCCCTAGTGGTTGAGCACTAGTGGGTGTGTGATATCCCTTGTTATATTGTCTAAGAGTAATATTTACCTATAACCCTAATTGTGATGTAAAGGGTATAGGTCATCCCCACCATAAAGTGAAAGATAATTAATGTAAAAGATAATTAATATTGCTATTATTAATTATATTCTGAGTTATTAAGGTTGGCCCTATTGTTCCAATAGACACATCATTTGATGTGATAAGTCTTGTATAAATAAAGGTGAATCCACATTGAGGAAACACACTTATCATTGTGTCATCTCATTATTTCAGAATTTGTGGTCTGAAATTATGAGAATTACAACACCCTCCATTGTGCTAGGTTTGGTGATGGTGTGGGAGGTATTTCTCTTGAAGAATATAGCAAAGGATTGGTTGGGTTTTCTTCCCTTGTTGAGAATGGTTTCCCAGAATACTTCTTGTGTTCTTGTTCATGGTTATTCTTCATGCGATATTGGTTTACTGCAGTTAACTAATGTATTGTTGTAGTAGTTATGGTTCAGTTCATGCTAATGATAAAATTAATTAAACCTCGTACTTGAGATAAACCATAGTAAAATTTCAACATGGTGTCATAGTAGTACTTGAAGAAAACCAAAGAAAACCATATGCACAGTAAAAGGATGGTAGCCATGGTAGTTTGTGGACTGATAAGAAAGGGATCAGACCCTCATTCGAATTATGTGGTGAAGGATGAGGTTGGCCACATGCCTCTAAGGCACACCTGTAACTGTACATGTTCATGTGCTTGAACAACAGAGAAGGGTCATAATTTTCCCCTTAAATTCTGAGGTGAAGTTTAAGGCTCTAACCATGGACCTGGTGGGGTAATCTCTGAGGTAGCTGGAAGTCCAGGAGAAACCATAACCACATACTCAAAACAATTTACAGACCAGTTTTTTAAAGGTCAAAATCTAAGGTGAATTTATGTGATAGATGGAAGTCTATAGGGTAAATGTTTTGAGGTACATTCCAACAAATGTATGGTAAATTTCTGAGTTAAATTACAGCAGATTTATGACTGATTTCTAAGGAAATATAAGTAGCTACTAACAGCAGTAAGAAATACATGATTTATACCTATTATGAGAGAGGATATAACAACGAGAAGGGTGTTGGTCTGCAACCCCTTTGGACCCCATTGATGGCACAGGAAGAGGGTACCCCTCCAAGTAGTTTTTTTGGCTATGCAGAGAACTCGTATCCTACAGAACCTAAGAGATTGATGACTCTAATCTGGTGGAGATTCATTATCTCTCATGATTG
The DNA here is from genome assembly GCA_032191745.1 of Picea mariana. Taxonomy (NCBI): domain Eukaryota; kingdom Viridiplantae; phylum Streptophyta; class Pinopsida; order Pinales; family Pinaceae; genus Picea; species Picea mariana. The sequence goes on from JASDQU010100788.1 coordinate 73,095, forward strand.
TCACTTCAATATCAAGTTATAATGTTGATTAAGTGAAGAATGAAGTACCCTTTAGGGTGGATGTTCTTAAACATATAATTGGAGGATCTCCATATTGTCTTTGAGAATAGCACCAAGACAGCTTGATATCCAAAAGTTATGAACAGTCATGAAAGATGCATCATTACGAGGGAATTTTCTCCAGCTTAACTCAGAACTAATATAGATGTATCCCCAATAGACTTTCAAGAGTTAATAGGTGGAATGCCCAGGATTAAAATGATGAATTGGAAGGAAGATGACATCAAGGCAAGGAAGACAATCATCTACTCAAGCCCTTACATTGAAGGGTCGGCTTCAAAATAACAAGATGACAAAAGGTGACATCGTGGCTACCCTCTTCATGAAGATGTCAGAGGACGGAGATCAGCCAGGTTCCATTGGATAAATCATATTAGCACCCTTAGGTATGCACTTGTATAAATTATTTGTATCATTATCATGAGGGTACTTGCAGGAGGAAGGAACCTTTGTTGAAATCATGGATCCAGAGGGATCTCAGTGCATTCAGAGGAACAACACACTGAAAGTGAAGACTCTAGGTTTGATTGTTTTAATTATCATGCCCCTAACCTATATTTCTAAGGTTTCTACATTAAAATTATGTGTTGTAGATGTGACAACAATCCTTAAACTGTTTTGATTCTAGATATGTATTCATGAATCTCCTCTAGGAGATATTCTTGTCTTATTTCCTTTCGTTTGTTTTCTTGTTCCAGGAAGGTTAACAACAAAGGAAGATGTTTATCCTTCAGACTTCAGAGGGAGTCACTTGACTTAGAGGGAGTCAAAACTATTTAAGAATAAGGAAAAGACAATACGTTCTCCCCTCCAGCAGTTCAGAGGCACACAATTATTGATCCAGTTGATCCAGTTGCTCCAGTTGATATTCCCAGAGACATTGCAGTAGGCCATAAAAGGCCTGTCTGGGCTTGACAAACTTTGCAAGAGGCAGAGGAACATGCAACTCCTCAAGGAACATTTCGAGAGAGAAAGAGACCAAGAGATATCGAGCTACCTCTCAGCCATGAACCACATCATTGATTCTAAGCCTTCTTGTCATGGAGAAGCGATAGGTGAACAGGTATGGAAAGATTCCATGACAAAAGAATACCAAACTATCTTGAAGAATGATGGGATATTGCTCTGAGACTAGAAGGGAATTTTGTGGTGACTTCCAAGTGAATCTATAAGATCAAGCATGCAGCTGATGGAAGTGTCTAGAAACACAAAGCGAGATATGTATCCAGAGGATTCTCACAAGCAGAGGGATTTGACTATGATGAGACATTTGATCCAGTAGCCCGATACACTTCCATCCATACTATCATCCATGAGTTTGAAACTACATCATATGGATGTGAAGAAATTCTTTCTCAATGGTGAGATTGAGGAAGAAGTTTACATCAGGCATCCAGAGGGATTCGTGACATACAATGAAAAATCATGTGTACAGGTTGAAGAAAGTCTTGTATGGACTAAAGTAGGCACCTCGTGTTGGGTATGAGAAGATGGATGGATTCCTAATGAGTTTGGATTTCAGCAAGAGTGTTGTTGATCCAAACCTATATTATCATATTGTTGGCAATGAGTGCTTGATCTTGGTCATGTATGTGGATGATTTATTCCTTACTGGTTCAGAAAGACTTATTGTTGAATGCAAGTGAGCATTGAATATTGTTTTCGAGATGAAGGATCTGGGTATCATGCACTACTTCTTGGGACTGGAAGTATGGTAGAGAATTGATGAGATTTTCCTAAGTCAAGGAAAATATATAGTCGAAATATTCGATATGATGGACTGAAAATCCATGCCTACACCAATGATGATGAACTCAAAGAAGATGAATGAGGCCCCTTCCAATTTAGATGAGATTGATCCACATGTGTACTGACATATGATTGGATCATTGATGTATCTGGTTAACACCAGACCTGATATATGTTATGCATTGAATGTGCTTAGTCAGTTCATGAGTCAGCTGAGACAGACTCACTGGATAGCAGCGAATCATGTATTGAGATATCTATGGAGCACTATTGAATATATCCTGAGATATGCCTCCAGTGTAGACTTGAGTTTGCAGAGATATGTCGATGCAGATTGGGCAGGGAGCACAGTGGACCAGAAGAGCACATCTAGTTGTTGTTTTTACCTTGGGATATGCCATGGTTTCCTAGTGCAGCAAGAAACAGAGCTTTGTGGCCTTGAGTACTGTAGAAGAAGAATATATAGCATTGAGTGTGGCAGTCCATGAAGCAATATGGATTCGCAATCTTCTAAAAAAATTATTTGATCATGAGATGGATCCTACCATTATTCATTGTGATAACCAAATTTGTGTGAAGCTCTCTGAGAACCCACTATTTCATGATATATTGAAACACATTGAGATAAAATATCATTATATTAGAGACATGGTGCAGAGGAAAGCAGTATACGTGTAGTACCTTCCTACACATGATCAAATTACAGATATCTTCACCAAACCGCTTACCAAGATGAAGTTTGAGTACTTCCGTGAGAGACTGGCTTGGTGGAGAATACCTCCCTAGCTGAGCGGGAGTGTTGATGACTATAGCCAAGACAAAGTTTGAGTACTTCCGTGTGAGACTTGGTCTAATGGAGAATGCGTCCCTAGCTGAGAGGGAGTGTTGATGATTACAGCTTCGTGAGACATCCTCCAGGACACAGACTGAGTGAGTCATCCTGTGAGGAAGACCATGAGTTGGGTGTGCCCATGAGATGGGTGTTTTGTTCCTCTCTGAGATGGAAATGGAACGTTGTGTACCCATTTGTGGGGTGAGGAATCCCATGAGTTGGGTGTTCCCATGAGATGGGTGTGTAGTTCCTCTTTGAGACAGAGATGGAACGTCATGTGCCCCTGTGTAGGGTGAGGAAGCCCATGAGATGGGTGTGTCGTTCCTATCTGAGACAGAGATGGAACGTTGTGTGCCCCTGTGAAGGGAATATTCCCATGAGATGGGTTTGTCATTCTCTCTGAGACGGAGATGAAAAGATGTGTACCCCTTTGAGGGGTGAAGGAGCCCATGTAATGGGTTTATTGTTCTCCTCTGTGTAGAGAGTTGAGATGATGTGGTACTCTAGATGATTCTCCTATGAGACATAGTGAGATAGAGATTTTTTGAGTAGGACGTCACTATGGATGAGCACAGGTGGACGTGATCCTAGTGGTTGAGAACTAGTGAGTGTGTGTCCAAATGATTCTCTTGTGAGACATAGTGAGATAGAGATCTGTTGACTTGGACGTCCCTGTGGTTGAGCACAGGTGGATGAGCCCCTAGTGGTTGAGCACTAGTGGGTGTGTGATATCCCTTGCTATATTGTATAAGAGTAAGATATACATGTAACCCTGATTGTGAAGTAAAGGGTGTAGGTCATCCCCACCATAAAGTGAAAGATAATTAATGTAAAAGATAATTAATATTGTAATTATTAATTATATTATGAGTTATTGAGGTCGGCCCTATTGTTCCAATAGACACATCATTTGATGTGATAAGTCTTGTATAAATAAAGGTGAATCCCCATTGAGGAAACACACTTATCATTGTGTCATCTCATGATTTCAGAAGTTATGGTCTGAAATTATGAGAATTACAACACCCTTTTGTGTGCTAGGTTTGGTGATGGTGTGGGAGGTCTTTCTCTTGAAGAATATAGCAAAGGATGGCTAGGTTTTCTTCCCTTGTTGAGAAGGGTTTCCCAGGATACTTCTTGTGTTCTTGTGCATGGTTTTGCTTCTTGTGATCTTGGTTTATTGCAGTTAACAAATGTATTTTTGCAATAGTTATGGTTCAGTTCATGCTAATGATAAAATTAATTAAACCTCATACTTGAGCTAAACCATAGTGAAAATTCAACAAAAACCAATCCTTGTGAGGTGTCATATGAAAACGGGCACTTGCATCGATCAAGTAAACATCATCTTCCAACTATGTACTGGTCGATGCCAGATACACGTCTCTTCCTTTGTGTGGAGAAGTCTTCCCTCCAATCGACCGATTATCGTTGGATCCGAAACTTTTCTCATCAGTGTTTGACTTGCAGTCCTGATTCGGATTGGATCATTATATTATTTTTCATATATCTCGATTCTTTCAGAGTGGAAAAAGATGGAGAAATCATCTTGCAAGGTCATTTTAGTGGTAGGTCCCAGTTTGGAAAATTAGGGTCTGGAACCTTCCGGAGCCATTTTGAGGCATTAAATGACGTTTTTTGAATTTCTAGAGTTTAAATCATATGCCCACACCCTCAGTGGTGTTCTACACTCTGAGACATTTATAACAGTGCATACCATGCATCAATCGAAACTCGTATGCAAAATTTGTGTCTCCCACAAATTAACCTATCATGTTGACCACAATGGTACGAGATGATGCCACGTCAACCCTTGTCACGCATGCATATGGGACTAACCACGTGAGGACTTTCAAGAAGAATCTAGAAGGTCCAAAACCTTATCACAATTGAAGGTTGAGGAAATCAAAACCCTAACCCTGGAAAATTATTAGGCTATGTTAAATATCGGGCCGCTAGGAGGAGAAGGGGTTCCATTCTATGCTATTGTATTATGTTCCATTGTAGAGAAAAACAAATGGAAGTGAGAACTTAGAGAGAATAATAGAGGGGTTAATTTTTTGTAGCATCCTAACAGGGCACAAGTCTCAGGTAACTCCATAGAGAGTGTCTTCTCCTTTGTACTTGCATTATTTCCATACTAGAGAAAAGAGACCAGAGCAGCCTCATCTTCTAGCTGGGTTTTCTCGCGTAAGGGTTTCCCAGAGAAAATATTTGTGTTATTTTGGGGCTGGTGTGTGATTTTATTTTACTGTTCTCTCTATTTTGCACATTTATCTATTTCATGCATAAGCAGAAAATCAATAACTAATATTCTAGAATGTAAAGGAATTTAACCTTCATAGTGTAGATTTCGGTTTTATTTATCAGATCTCTTGTGACAAACTATTCCAGTGGAATATCCATGGAAGTTTACAAATCAAATCCATTTTGTAATGTTTGGCTTTACCACACTTCCAGCATCTTCTCGTCGACTAAACTGGGGATTTAGATCTACCCTTGAATTAGACACTCGACCGAAGAATTTACCTTTACCTCTATCAATTGATCGACCTCTCACCATCAAGGCATCCTTAGTCAATCATTCCATGCTCTTCCGCCTCATTTCCTATTATAAAAAAGATGCAACCATGTCTTCAATCATTGATGTGGTTACATTACTTCCAATAGCCATGACTAGAATATCCCATGAATCTGGCAACGAACACAATAGACTTAAACATTTCTCCTCCTTAGTGATTTTAATATCCATGGACAATAACTGACTTATCACAGTATTGAATGCATCCAGGTACTCTGTTACTGAGCTCCCATCACTCATCCTCAAAAGATACAATTTTTTTTAAAGGAATAACTTTTTTACCAGGGCTTTCAATTGGTACAAGATTCCCAACTTATCCCACAATTTATCTGCACTATTTTCGCCTGAGACATTCAACAGTATCGAATCTGCAAGACAGAGTCGGATCAAATTCCTTTCCCTTCTCTTGAGTTTCTCCCATTCTTCCTTCAACATACCCATCAAAATTGTTCTGAGACTCACATCTAACCATTATTCTCAATTTACAAGGAGATCTTCCATTTTGAGCTTCCACGGCTCAAAATTATGGCCAATAATTTTTTCGATCTCTATCCTTGAACCACATGTCATTCTTTCAAGCACAAATTAAATATCATTGTCGTACAATTCCCACTAGACCTAGGTTTAGCACAGATCCAATATATGTTTTCCTTGATCTGATATGACTTATATAGAGTAAGAGAATGATTTGATACCACTTGTAGATAAATAACACTCTCACTAAACCAATCAGGAAAGAGAAGACAGAATTACACAAAAAATAAACAATGACAATCACACAATACACATATTTTACCCTGGAAACCCTTAACTGAAAAAAACAACAATCATTGAGAAAATATCACTCTTTGTTGTCTTATTCATTTGTAGAATAAATAATTACATGACTAACCTTGGTCCACACCTAAAACAATTGTCATCCTACTCTCTTTTTTTTACACAAGAACGGCCCTACAGCCAATTTGGCTTATATCTACATGGCCATTACACATATCGCATTCAAAAGTTTCAAAAACTCGCCTTTTACAGTGTTACATCATGTCATATTTATAGGATTTATAGTATGAAAAATCTTAATTCATGGTACCCAAAAATGGTTACAGATCCATGAAAATGATTGGTTGCAATCCCGCAAATCTCAGGATTATGTTACTGTTGACTACTTGTCAAACTTCAGTCGGCTACCACTCAACCTCCTATCAACCTTCTGTCGGTTGACCTTTCGACCTTCGCCTTAACCATTGAATTGACTAATCCATTCAGTTGAACATTCACCAAGTCGATCCAACTCGACTAACCAGACAATTAGATTGAGTTTCCACTGCAAAGAATAAAAATCAATAAATGTGAACAAAACATATGGATGATGCACAAGATTCTTACAACCATGGAGATGAAATAAGAGGATTAAATATCAGTCTGAGAAATGAAGAAACAAAGTCCAATGGAGACATAAGTAGAGTGGAGCCTATAGGGTTGATGAAGAACTTACAGAGGGAAGTGCAAAGCTATATAATAGATAATGAAAGTTTGATAAGCACTCAAGAGGAGCATAACCAAATTAATTTTCAAATGTTATAGAGTCTGAATAACCTGCAAAGACAAATCAACAAGGAGTCCAACATAAGATATGCAGCCAGTGTAGGGCATGCAGAAGAGCACATATCTCATAATAGAAGGGATGACTATAGAGAGCCAAGGCACGCATCACAAATTGTTAACAAGCATCACCATTCACTTAGACATTCAGTTGGAAGAGCACCTACATTTTCAGAATCAGAAAGCATCCTAAGTAAGTCTCTTTTTAGACATCAAAGGAGAAGGCACAAGTCAAATAGTTTGCAAAGAGAGATCAAGAATCTCAAGCCACCAACATTTGATGGAGAACATAGAAAAGGAGAAAAATTCGAAGCCTGGTTGTTGGGTATGAGAAAATATTTTTAGCTACACAATTATTCATCAAATATGGAAGCAAAGGTTGTCATGTATCATCGTCAAGGGAAAATTTCCATGTGGTGGGACCAGCTGAAGCAAGTTAATCATATTGACGAGAAGATAATTTCTTGGAAGAATTTCAAGAAATACTTCCAACAAAAATACATGTCGGAACATTATTATGACAAGAATATGAAAGAGTTATTTGAACTTAAGCTTGGGAACATGACCATGGGGGAGAATGAGAAAACTTTATTGGAACTCCTAAAGTATGTGGACTTCATCGGGGATGAGAAGGATAAA
>JASDQU010100788.1:90866-101191 GCA_032191745.1 Picea mariana
GCATCCAGAGGGATTCGTGACATACAATGAAAAATCATGTGTACAGGTTGAAGAAAGTCTTGTATGGACTAAAGTAGGCACCTCGTGTTGGGTATGAGAAGATGGATGGATTCCTAATGAGTTTGGATTTCAGCAAGAGTGTTGTTGATCCAAACCTATATTATCATATTGTTGGCAATGAGTGCTTGATCTTGGTCATGTATGTGGATGATTTATTCCTTACTGGTTCAGAAAGACTTATTGTTGAATGCAAGTGAGCATTGAATATTGTTTTCGAGATGAAGGATCTGGGTATCATGCACTACTTCTTGGGACTGGAAGTATGGTAGAGAATTGATGAGATTTTCCTAAGTCAAGGAAAATATATAGTCGAAATATTCGATATGATGGACTGAAAATCCATGCCTACACCAATGATGATGAACTCAAAGAAGATGAATGAGGCCCCTTCCAATTTAGATGAGATTGATCCACATGTGTACTGACATATGATTGGATCATTGATGTATCTGGTTAACACCAGACCTGATATATGTTATGCATTGAATGTGCTTAGTCAGTTCATGAGTCAGCTGAGACAGACTCACTGGATAGCAGCGAATCATGTATTGAGATATCTATGGAGCACTATTGAATATATCCTGAGATATGCCTCCAGTGTAGACTTGAGTTTGCAGAGATATGTCGATGCAGATTGGGCAGGGAGCACAGTGGACCAGAAGAGCACATCTAGTTGTTGTTTTTACCTTGGGATATGCCATGGTTTCCTAGTGCAGCAAGAAACAGAGCTTTGTGGCCTTGAGTACTGTAGAAGAAGAATATATAGCATTGAGTGTGGCAGTCCATGAAGCAATATGGATTCGCAATCTTCTAAAAAAATTATTTGATCATGAGATGGATCCTACCATTATTCATTGTGATAACCAAATTTGTGTGAAGCTCTCTGAGAACCCACTATTTCATGATATATTGAAACACATTGAGATAAAATATCATTATATTAGAGACATGGTGCAGAGGAAAGCAGTATACGTGTAGTACCTTCCTACACATGATCAAATTACAGATATCTTCACCAAACCGCTTACCAAGATGAAGTTTGAGTACTTCCGTGAGAGACTGGCTTGGTGGAGAATACCTCCCTAGCTGAGCGGGAGTGTTGATGACTATAGCCAAGACAAAGTTTGAGTACTTCCGTGTGAGACTTGGTCTAATGGAGAATGCGTCCCTAGCTGAGAGGGAGTGTTGATGATTACAGCTTCGTGAGACATCCTCCAGGACACAGACTGAGTGAGTCATCCTGTGAGGAAGACCATGAGTTGGGTGTGCCCATGAGATGGGTGTTTTGTTCCTCTCTGAGATGGAAATGGAACGTTGTGTACCCATTTGTGGGGTGAGGAATCCCATGAGTTGGGTGTTCCCATGAGATGGGTGTGTAGTTCCTCTTTGAGACAGAGATGGAACGTCATGTGCCCCTGTGTAGGGTGAGGAAGCCCATGAGATGGGTGTGTCGTTCCTATCTGAGACAGAGATGGAACGTTGTGTGCCCCTGTGAAGGGAATATTCCCATGAGATGGGTTTGTCATTCTCTCTGAGACGGAGATGAAAAGATGTGTACCCCTTTGAGGGGTGAAGGAGCCCATGTAATGGGTTTATTGTTCTCCTCTGTGTAGAGAGTTGAGATGATGTGGTACTCTAGATGATTCTCCTATGAGACATAGTGAGATAGAGATTTTTTGAGTAGGACGTCACTATGGATGAGCACAGGTGGACGTGATCCTAGTGGTTGAGAACTAGTGAGTGTGTGTCCAAATGATTCTCTTGTGAGACATAGTGAGATAGAGATCTGTTGACTTGGACGTCCCTGTGGTTGAGCACAGGTGGATGAGCCCCTAGTGGTTGAGCACTAGTGGGTGTGTGATATCCCTTGCTATATTGTATAAGAGTAAGATATACATGTAACCCTGATTGTGAAGTAAAGGGTGTAGGTCATCCCCACCATAAAGTGAAAGATAATTAATGTAAAAGATAATTAATATTGTAATTATTAATTATATTATGAGTTATTGAGGTCGGCCCTATTGTTCCAATAGACACATCATTTGATGTGATAAGTCTTGTATAAATAAAGGTGAATCCCCATTGAGGAAACACACTTATCATTGTGTCATCTCATGATTTCAGAAGTTATGGTCTGAAATTATGAGAATTACAACACCCTTTTGTGTGCTAGGTTTGGTGATGGTGTGGGAGGTCTTTCTCTTGAAGAATATAGCAAAGGATGGCTAGGTTTTCTTCCCTTGTTGAGAAGGGTTTCCCAGGATACTTCTTGTGTTCTTGTGCATGGTTTTGCTTCTTGTGATCTTGGTTTATTGCAGTTAACAAATGTATTTTTGCAATAGTTATGGTTCAGTTCATGCTAATGATAAAATTAATTAAACCTCATACTTGAGCTAAACCATAGTGAAAATTCAACAAAAACCAATCCTTGTGAGGTGTCATATGAAAACGGGCACTTGCATCGATCAAGTAAACATCATCTTCCAACTATGTACTGGTCGATGCCAGATACACGTCTCTTCCTTTGTGTGGAGAAGTCTTCCCTCCAATCGACCGATTATCGTTGGATCCGAAACTTTTCTCATCAGTGTTTGACTTGCAGTCCTGATTCGGATTGGATCATTATATTATTTTTCATATATCTCGATTCTTTCAGAGTGGAAAAAGATGGAGAAATCATCTTGCAAGGTCATTTTAGTGGTAGGTCCCAGTTTGGAAAATTAGGGTCTGGAACCTTCCGGAGCCATTTTGAGGCATTAAATGACGTTTTTTGAATTTCTAGAGTTTAAATCATATGCCCACACCCTCAGTGGTGTTCTACACTCTGAGACATTTATAACAGTGCATACCATGCATCAATCGAAACTCGTATGCAAAATTTGTGTCTCCCACAAATTAACCTATCATGTTGACCACAATGGTACGAGATGATGCCACGTCAACCCTTGTCACGCATGCATATGGGACTAACCACGTGAGGACTTTCAAGAAGAATCTAGAAGGTCCAAAACCTTATCACAATTGAAGGTTGAGGAAATCAAAACCCTAACCCTGGAAAATTATTAGGCTATGTTAAATATCGGGCCGCTAGGAGGAGAAGGGGTTCCATTCTATGCTATTGTATTATGTTCCATTGTAGAGAAAAACAAATGGAAGTGAGAACTTAGAGAGAATAATAGAGGGGTTAATTTTTTGTAGCATCCTAACAGGGCACAAGTCTCAGGTAACTCCATAGAGAGTGTCTTCTCCTTTGTACTTGCATTATTTCCATACTAGAGAAAAGAGACCAGAGCAGCCTCATCTTCTAGCTGGGTTTTCTCGCGTAAGGGTTTCCCAGAGAAAATATTTGTGTTATTTTGGGGCTGGTGTGTGATTTTATTTTACTGTTCTCTCTATTTTGCACATTTATCTATTTCATGCATAAGCAGAAAATCAATAACTAATATTCTAGAATGTAAAGGAATTTAACCTTCATAGTGTAGATTTCGGTTTTATTTATCAGATCTCTTGTGACAAACTATTCCAGTGGAATATCCATGGAAGTTTACAAATCAAATCCATTTTGTAATGTTTGGCTTTACCACACTTCCAGCATCTTCTCGTCGACTAAACTGGGGATTTAGATCTACCCTTGAATTAGACACTCGACCGAAGAATTTACCTTTACCTCTATCAATTGATCGACCTCTCACCATCAAGGCATCCTTAGTCAATCATTCCATGCTCTTCCGCCTCATTTCCTATTATAAAAAAGATGCAACCATGTCTTCAATCATTGATGTGGTTACATTACTTCCAATAGCCATGACTAGAATATCCCATGAATCTGGCAACGAACACAATAGACTTAAACATTTCTCCTCCTTAGTGATTTTAATATCCATGGACAATAACTGACTTATCACAGTATTGAATGCATCCAGGTACTCTGTTACTGAGCTCCCATCACTCATCCTCAAAAGATACAATTTTTTTTAAAGGAATAACTTTTTTACCAGGGCTTTCAATTGGTACAAGATTCCCAACTTATCCCACAATTTATCTGCACTATTTTCGCCTGAGACATTCAACAGTATCGAATCTGCAAGACAGAGTCGGATCAAATTCCTTTCCCTTCTCTTGAGTTTCTCCCATTCTTCCTTCAACATACCCATCAAAATTGTTCTGAGACTCACATCTAACCATTATTCTCAATTTACAAGGAGATCTTCCATTTTGAGCTTCCACGGCTCAAAATTATGGCCAATAATTTTTTCGATCTCTATCCTTGAACCACATGTCATTCTTTCAAGCACAAATTAAATATCATTGTCGTACAATTCCCACTAGACCTAGGTTTAGCACAGATCCAATATATGTTTTCCTTGATCTGATATGACTTATATAGAGTAAGAGAATGATTTGATACCACTTGTAGATAAATAACACTCTCACTAAACCAATCAGGAAAGAGAAGACAGAATTACACAAAAAATAAACAATGACAATCACACAATACACATATTTTACCCTGGAAACCCTTAACTGAAAAAAACAACAATCATTGAGAAAATATCACTCTTTGTTGTCTTATTCATTTGTAGAATAAATAATTACATGACTAACCTTGGTCCACACCTAAAACAATTGTCATCCTACTCTCTTTTTTTTACACAAGAACGGCCCTACAGCCAATTTGGCTTATATCTACATGGCCATTACACATATCGCATTCAAAAGTTTCAAAAACTCGCCTTTTACAGTGTTACATCATGTCATATTTATAGGATTTATAGTATGAAAAATCTTAATTCATGGTACCCAAAAATGGTTACAGATCCATGAAAATGATTGGTTGCAATCCCGCAAATCTCAGGATTATGTTACTGTTGACTACTTGTCAAACTTCAGTCGGCTACCACTCAACCTCCTATCAACCTTCTGTCGGTTGACCTTTCGACCTTCGCCTTAACCATTGAATTGACTAATCCATTCAGTTGAACATTCACCAAGTCGATCCAACTCGACTAACCAGACAATTAGATTGAGTTTCCACTGCAAAGAATAAAAATCAATAAATGTGAACAAAACATATGGATGATGCACAAGATTCTTACAACCATGGAGATGAAATAAGAGGATTAAATATCAGTCTGAGAAATGAAGAAACAAAGTCCAATGGAGACATAAGTAGAGTGGAGCCTATAGGGTTGATGAAGAACTTACAGAGGGAAGTGCAAAGCTATATAATAGATAATGAAAGTTTGATAAGCACTCAAGAGGAGCATAACCAAATTAATTTTCAAATGTTATAGAGTCTGAATAACCTGCAAAGACAAATCAACAAGGAGTCCAACATAAGATATGCAGCCAGTGTAGGGCATGCAGAAGAGCACATATCTCATAATAGAAGGGATGACTATAGAGAGCCAAGGCACGCATCACAAATTGTTAACAAGCATCACCATTCACTTAGACATTCAGTTGGAAGAGCACCTACATTTTCAGAATCAGAAAGCATCCTAAGTAAGTCTCTTTTTAGACATCAAAGGAGAAGGCACAAGTCAAATAGTTTGCAAAGAGAGATCAAGAATCTCAAGCCACCAACATTTGATGGAGAACATAGAAAAGGAGAAAAATTCGAAGCCTGGTTGTTGGGTATGAGAAAATATTTTTAGCTACACAATTATTCATCAAATATGGAAGCAAAGGTTGTCATGTATCATCGTCAAGGGAAAATTTCCATGTGGTGGGACCAGCTGAAGCAAGTTAATCATATTGACGAGAAGATAATTTCTTGGAAGAATTTCAAGAAATACTTCCAACAAAAATACATGTCGGAACATTATTATGACAAGAATATGAAAGAGTTATTTGAACTTAAGCTTGGGAACATGACCATGGGGGAGAATGAGAAAACTTTATTGGAACTCCTAAAGTATGTGGACTTCATCGGGGATGAGAAGGATAAATTCAAAGGTCCTTGAGTGGGTTGCCATAATTTTACAAAGATAAAATTCAGTTTGATGAGCCCAAGAATTTGAAACAAACCATGAGAAAAGCTAATTATTTGTATGAGAAGAGTAAGGAAATACCAACTTTTCAAATTTCTTGGGATGAAAAAAAGAAAGGTAAGGTGGATCAGAGGAAGAAAATATTCAAGCCACCTTTGTTCAAGAATAATTCATAGTCATATAGGCAAGAAAAAAAAACACAAAATGAGCCAAATATGATAGATTCCTTGGGGGGAAATACAAGGCAGGAACCCATAAAGTGTTGGAGATGTGAGGGGGACCACGTGTATAAAGATTGTCCTCATAAAGGAAATAGGATGGGGATTGTGCATAACCTTCAGGAAACTAATATAGTGGAAGACATGGGTAGGAGTGTGCCAATGATTTATGCAGACTTGGACAATAAACAAGCAGACTATCAGTCCCAAATGATTGAGGTGGAAGGTAAGATTGATAATTAACCCATAGCTATTTTGATTGATTATGGAGCTAGTCTTAGCTACATAGATCCTAATATGGTTGACAGATTTAAATTGAAGAGATGTAAACATGAAAAGTCTTGGTTTTTTCAACTAGCCACTAGAACCAAGAGAACAATCAATAAGCTTGTTAAAGATTATGTAATGAACATGAATGGAGTCAACACCAAGGAAGAATTGAACATTATACCACTTGGATCATATGATTATTTGATTAGTATGGATTGTCTAGACAAGCATCGTGTTGTCTTATACCGCTACAACAAAGCTTTCACATGCCTTGATGAGGAAGTTAATTCAAGGACAATTCAAAGTATTCCAGGCCTATATTTGTTTGAGAGATTTCAGCATTAAAACATAAAAGAGGTTTTAGAAAAGGGTGTCAAATATATGCATCACATGTGTAAGAGATATCCAAGGATGAAGTGTCAAATCTTGAAGACTATCCTGTCTTGAAGGAATATGATGTGTTTGGGAAATTTCCAGGATTGCCACCAAAGAGAGACATTGATTTCTCTATTGACTTAATGCCTAGAGCTGCCTCAATGTCCAAAACTCCTTACAGGATGTGCACACCAAAATTGAAAGAATTGCATATGCAACTAGAAGAGTTGTTAAAGAAAGGGTACCTACGCCCAAGTGTTTCACCTTGGGGTGCCTCGATGCTTTTTGTGAAGAAAAATGATGGAACTCTGAGGTTATGTATTGACTTCAAAAAACTGTATAAGGTTACAATAAATAACAAGTACCATTTTCCAATGATTAATGATCTTTTTTATCAGTTAAAGGGAGCAAAGATATTTTCCAAGATTGACTTGAAATCAAGTTATCATCAAGTAATAATCCAAGAAGATGATATTAGAAAGACAACCTTTCGGACATGGTCATTATGAATTTGTAATGGTACCATTTGGATTGACAAATGCACATGTTACTTTTATGTGTCTAATGAATGGAGTGTTTAGAAATTACCTAGACAAATTTGTTATTGTCTTCTTGGATGATATTCTTATTTAATCCAAGATAGAGGAGGAACATGAGCATCATTTGAGGATGGTGCTACAAGTGTTGAGAGAACACCAATTGTATGCCAAGTTGAGCAAGTTCATTTTTTATCAAAAGCAGAGCCATTATTTGGGCCACGTTGTCTCAGAGAATGGCATAACAATGGATCCCGAAAATATTGAAGTAATCAAAAATTGGTCAGCACCACATAATATTTCAGAAGTTAGATCATTTATGGGTCTAGTTGGTTAAGAGAGTCATTGCAGGTTTTTCCAAGATTGCACACATGATCACTTATTTGCAAAAGAAATGAATGAAATTTGAATAGACTAACAAGTGTGAAGAGAGCTTCCAACACATGAAATATTTATTAACCAGTGCACCTATTTTAAAGGTTGTAGATCCAGATGAGAATTTTGTTGTGTGCACAGATGCATCCAAAGAAGGGCTTGATGGGATCCTTACACAAAATGGGCATGTCATATGTTATGAGTCAAGTAAACTTAAAGAACATGAAATAAATTATGATACCCATGACTTAGAATTGACAACAAAATTCCATGCCTTAAAAATGTGAAGACATTATCTCACGGGCAGAAAAATTGTGTTAAGACCACATCATAGTGGTCTGAAATATTTGTTTGGACAGCTAACATTAAATGACAAACAAACTAGGTGGTTGGAATTTCTTAGCGAATATGACGTGGACATCAAGCACATTGAAGGAAAAGAGAATAAAGTGGCTATTGCACTCAGCAAAAGGGTGCTTGAAATGCATGCTACTACCATTAGTATGTACAATTCATATTTGAAAAGAAAAAGTTTAGAAGTTGTGACAACAGACCAACATTATGTGCTAGTTAAAGACAGCTTATAGCAGATTAATGTACTGTAGAAATTTAAAGATCACAAGCTGAAAGATGATGGAATTCTCTAGTACATGAGCAAAGTTTATGTTCCTAATTCTCAGCAATTGAGAAATTTAGTTTTAAAAGAGATGTACAATGTATCATACACGTGGCATCCAAGATATCATAAAACAATTGTTATTGTAAGAGCTCAATATTAATGGCCGGAAATGAAGAAAAATTTAGTTGATTTTATTGTTAGATGCATAGAATGTCAAAAGGTAAAGGTTGAGCATAGACATCCAGTAGAATTTCTACAACGATTACCCATTCCGAAGTCAAATGAGAAATTGTTACCATATATTTCATTACTAAGTTGCTCAGAACAGCAAGGCGACATGATTATATCATGGTAATGGCAGAAAAGCTTACAAAGGCTGCACATTTTATTCCAGTCAAGATGACACATAAGGCAACCAACATTGCAAAAATTTATATAAAAGAACTTGTTCAACTACATGGTGTGCCTAAGGAAATTGTATCTGATAGAGATACCAAGTTTACTTCCATTTTTTGGAAAGGGTTGTTCAAAGGATTTGAGACAAATCTGAATTTCAGTATAGCATATCATCCATAATCAAATGGGTAGACAGAGAGGGTCAACCAAATAAAACATAGTTACCAACTTAACGAGTACTCGTTTTTGAGGGGGTCCAATTTTTTACTCCATTTTTAAAAATGGTGCTACCGATAGCACCCCCTCTCCCTTTTTAGGTGGTTTTCGATATTTTAAATTTTTCGATCCACAATGTTTCCACATTTTTTTAGATGCTTATTTTTCATCTATTTTCTAATTTTTTTTTTAATCTAGGGTGTTTTGAGTCATTTTTCCATACTTCTTTCAGTCTTAAAAATATTTTTTACCATTTACTTTTTTGAAGTTACGGTGTTTCATATAATTGTGTCTCATTAATTAATTTATTGTTTCATACTTTTAAAATATAGTGGAAAACACCATTTCTAACACATTGTTTTCCTTTACTTCAATACATAAAAAAAAAAAATTGTAGTTAAATAACACTATTTTTTAATATTTAGCAAAAAAATATAATTAATTTTTTTTTAAATTAAAGACTTGAAAAAAAAAGAATTGAAATTAAAAAGCAAATTTAGATAATAAAAAAAATTAAAGAAAAACTTNGGCTGCACATTTTATTCCAGTCAAGATGACACATAAGGCAACCAACATTGCAGAAATTTATATAAAAGAAATTGTTCAGCTACATGGTGTGCCTAAGGAAATTGTATCTGACAGAGATACCAAGTTTACTTCCATTTTTTGGAAAGGGTTGTTCAAAGGATTTGAGACAAATCTGAATTTCAGTATAGCATATCATCCATAATCAAATGGGTAGACAGAGAGGGTCAACCAAATAAAACATAGTTACCAACTTAACAAGAACTCGTTTTTTAGGGGGTCCAATTTTTTACCCCATTTTTAAAAATGGTGCTACCGATAGCACCCCCTCTCCCTTTTTAGGTGGTTTTCGATATTTTAAATTTTTCAATCCACAATGTTTCCACATTCTTTTATATGCTTATTTTTCATCTATTTTCTAATTTTTTTTTTAATCTAGGGTGTTTTGAGTCATTTTTCCATACTTCTTTCAATCTTAAAAATATTTTTTACCATTTACTTTTCTAAAGTTACGGTTTTTCATATAATTGTGTCTCCTTAATTAATTTATTGTTTCATACTTTTAAAATATAGTGGAAAACACCATTTCTAACACATTGTTTGCCTTTACTTCAATACATAGAAAAAAAATTGTAGTTAAATAACACTATTTTTTAATATTTAGCAAAAAAATATAATTAATTTTTTTTTAAATTAAAAACTTAAAAAAAAAGAATTGAAATTAAAAAACAAATTTAGATAA
>JASDQU010100788.1:105207-118218 GCA_032191745.1 Picea mariana
TGTATATGAATTACTGTTAAATGCTATGGATTGTTTAATCGTAGCAGTAAAATTATATGTGTTACTCTGAGTTAAATGTATTTCTTTACTTGAATGCATGTCTATTATATAATGTCTGTACGAATCATGTAAAAGAGCGTGTACAGATTGTTACTTAGTGCGTTATAAGCTCTGGGTAAGCAAAAAGGTACACTACACCCCATATCTTTGTCCATGTCCATCTGTAGTTGGCATCACATTTTTATTTATAAAAATCTAGATATACAAGTTCACATATTACATCTCTTGGCCCACATCCACATATCATATATACATTATACATTACTAAATTAGGTATTATAGAAGGGATGTTATAATCATGAACCTTGGGATTATGTTACAATCTACTACCCGTCGAACTTCAACCAGATACAAACTATTCAACCACCAGTTGATCTTTCAATTGGCTGCTACTCGGCCTCCTATTGACCTTCTATTGGTTGACCTTTTGACCTTCAACTTAACCATCGACTTGACTAATCCTTCCAGTCGATCCAACTCAACTAGTCAGTCGATTAGACTGAGTTTACACTATAAATAATATAACAACCTAGGATTCTTCCACTTGTTGTCTTCTTTGCAGCAATGAGAGAACCTAAAATTATGTTCACCAACCCAGGGCAACAAATCCCATTGCCTCTCTACACCCAAATAACTTCACCGCACTCACAGACTTGTCACGGAGTTGATCAAAGAGTTTGTGATGTTTTCCAAAGTGTCTACCTTCTCCATCAATACCTTTCTTTTCACCATGTCTCTCATGAAATGGTATTGTACATCAATGTTCTTTGTCCTAGAATAGTAAGTTTATTTATTTGCCAAGAAAATTTCACTTTGACAATCACAATTTATCTTAATAACTTATTTTTCAAACCSAATCCTTGAACATAGTCTATACAACCATTTGGATTCTTTATTTGCATGGGTGGTTGCCATGTATTCAACTTCTGTTGTTGACAAGACTACTACCACATGTCTCTTACTYATCCAACTTATTGCTCTAATGAACATATTGAACACATATTCGTTAGCTGACCTTCATCGATCAAGATCTCCAACCCATTCGACGTCGACAAAGACATGTACATTCATTTTCCTATCAGTTTTAGGTTTCCCTTGGTAACAAATCGCATATTTTGTTGTTCCACGGAAGTAATTGAACACTCTTTTAACAGTAGTTCAGTGCTCCTTCCCAAGTGTCGACATGTACCTACTCAATATTTCCACAACATGAGCAATATATATTTGAGTGCATACCATTGCATACATCAAACTACCAATAGAACTAACATAGGGAACATGTGACATGTCCTCTATTTCTTCATGTGTCTTTGGACATTGTTCAACAATTAGTTTTTCCCCCACATGAATTGGTGCATTGACTAGTTTTCAATCCTGCATGTTGAAACATTTTAAGAATGTTTCAATGTACTTCCTCTAAGTTAACTAGATTCTTCTAACTGCTCGATCTCTCTCGATCTCTATTCCCAGAATGAATCTCACAGTATCAAGATCATTCATGTCAAATTTAGAGGATAGCTTCCACATCACCTCCTTTATAGAATCCATGTTGTTTCCAACCAACAACATATCATTGACATGCAAAACTACATATATGAAACGACCTCCTTCTTCCTTGGAATATACATAATGATCATCCTCACTTCTCACAAATCCAAACTAAGGATGTATGTGTCAAACTTTGGGTACCAGATCCTTGGTGATTTCTTTATACCATAAAGAGATGTTTTCAACATCCAAACCAGTGATTTCTTACCCTTTACTATAAATCGTTCATGTTATTTCATGTAGATTTCTTATCCCAGGTCCATGTGTAGGAACGTTGTCTTCACACCCATTTGATATATCTCAAGATTAAATGTTGTAGCCAGAGATATTAGTACACTAATGGAAGTTAATTTTGCAATAGGAGAGAAAACCTCACCAAATTCAACTCCCTCGACTTGGGAATACCCTTTCTCTACCAATTGATCTTTGAACTTTTCAACTTGACCTATTGCGCTCAACTTTTTCTTGAACACCCACTTGTTACCAACAAGTTTCCTTCCATTAGGTATCTCGACCAAATCACATGTCTTATTATTATGAAAGATTCAATTTCTTCAACCATGGCCCACTTCCATAGTTTACCCTATGTCGAGTTAACTACCTTCATAACCAACTTGGGCTCATCATCAGTGGAAGATAATACAAATACTTTTTAGGTGGTTTCCTTACTTGCTCATACCTCCTTACAATTGGAGTCGACTATTCCACCTCTTCATCTAATTCAGTCGACTCATCTTAATCATGTTCTTCATTCCTCAACTCAAATACCAACTTCTCCGGTTATTTCTTCATTTGAGCCTCTTCAATCCTGGAAGTTCTTCCAAATTCCCTGAAGACCACATCTTGACTATAAAATGTTTTCCTCAATACCATATCTCATAGCTTATATCTCTTCATTCCATCCTTGTACCTGATGAAAATCGCTTGATTGCCTTATTGTCCAGCGTGTTCCTCTTTTCCTTGGGAACATGCAAAAATGCATCACAGACAAAAACGATTAAATGTGAAAGAAAAGGTTTCTTACCAAACCATAACTCATGTGGAGTCGAGTTGACTAGCGCTAATAAAGGAGACCTATTTACCAAATATAGTGTCGTGTTTACTGCCTCTGCTCAGAATTTTTGTGCGATCTTGACACCACTAAGCATGCTCCTTGCTTTTTCCATCAATGTCCTATTCATTCTCTCAGAAACTTCATTATGTTGTTGAATATATGGAGTGGAATTTTGGCATGCTATGCCACATTTCTTACAGAACTACTCAAAATATTTACCATAGAATTCACCTTCATTGTCAGTTCGCAGCACCTTGATATTTTTCTCTGTCTAGTTTTTCACAAGAGATTTAAACTTTTTGAACCTACTGAAAACATAAAATTTCTTCCTCGAGAAATATAGCCATGACTTCCTAGAGAAATCATCTATGAAGGAAACATAATACAGAGATCCACCTAGTGATGGGACCAATACAAAACCAAACACATCACTCTGTATCAATTCCAAAATCTATTTTTCTCTTGTAGCTCCATATGGGAGTCTCAGACAATTTTCTTTTCCATATATGCAATGTTCACAAAAATAAACTTCTAAATTACAATTAGGAAAACTTTCGACCATACCTATGTTATGCATAGATCTAAGTCCTTTTTCCCCAATATGTCTCATCCTATGGTGCCATAACATGGTTGGTTTGACTAGATGATGAACAGTCAAGTTGTTTGGAGTCAAGTCTACCTGATTCGAGTTGAGTTGACACTCCCCAACAACTTGTACATGGTTCCAATCCGAACTCCTCTCTTTAAGGCCATTGTTCCCCTAACAATTTTGAATGAATCCTTATGAAATAAAGTGTGCACACCTGCATCACTCATTTTTCTAACAGATATTAGATTTATTGTCAAACCCGAAATATGTATCACACTTGGAAGGAATCTATTCATCCCATCTTGTAGCATTAGTGGGAATCTTCCTCATCCAACAATTTTGGTTGTCAATTCATCCCCCAAGAATACATATCCTCCTTCATATCTCTCATACTCACAAAACTGTTGATGATTTCAGTTGCGTGAGACATCCTCCAGGACACAGACTCAGTGAGTCGGCTTGTGAGGAATCCCATGAGATGTGTGTGTTGTTCCTCTCTGAGATGGAGATGGAATGTTGTGTGTCCCTGTGTAGGGTGAGGAATCCCATGAGTTGGGTGTTCCCATGAGATGGGTGTGTAGTTCCTCTCTAAGACGGATATGGAACGTTGTGTGCCCCTATGTGGGGTGAGGAAGCCCATGAGTTGGGTGTTCCCATGAGATGGGTGTGTAATTCCTCTCTGAGACGGATATGGAACGTTGTGTGCCCCTGTCAAGGGAATATTCCCATGAGTTGGATGTGTTGTTCTCTTTGAGATGGAGATGAAACGATGTGTACTGTTGTGAGGGGTGAAGGAGACCATGTGATGGGATTATTGTTCTCCTTTGTGTAGAGAGTTGAGATGATGTGGTACTCCAGATGATTCTCCTATGAGACGTAGTGAGATAGAGATCTATTGAGTAGGATGTCACTGTGGATGAGCATAGGTGGACATGATCCTAGTGGCTAAGCACTAGTGAGTGTGTGTCCAGATGATTCTCCTGTGAGACGCAGTGAGATAGAGATTTGTTGACTTGAACGTCCCTGTGGCTGAGCACAGGTGGATGTGCCCCTAGTGGTTGAGCACTAGTGGGTATGTGATATCCCTTGTTATATTGTCTAAGAGTAATATTTACCTGTAACCCTAATTGTGATGTAAAGGGTATAGGTCATCCTCACCATAAAGTGAAAGATAATTAATGTAAAAGATAATTAATATTGCTATTATTAATTATATTCTGAGTTATTAAGGTAGGCCCTATTGTTACAATAGACACATCATTTGATGTGATAAGTCTTGTATAAATAAAGGTGAATCCCCATTGAGGAAACATACTTATCATTGTGTCATCTCATTATTTCAGAATTTGTGGTCTGAAATTATGAGAATTACAGCACCCTCCATTGTGCTAGGTTTGGTGATGGTGTGGGAGGTCTTTCTCTTGAAGAATATAGCAAAGGATTGGTTGGGTTTTCTTCCCTTGTTGAGAATGGTTTCCCAGGATACTTCTTGTGTTCTTGTTCATGGTTATTCTTCTTGCGATATTGGTTTACTACAGTTAACTAATGTATTGTTGTAGTAGTTATGGTTCAGTTCATGCTAATGATAAAATTAATTAAACCTCATACTTGAGATAAACCATAGTAAAAATTCAACATGGTGTCATAGCAGTACTTGAAGAAAACCATATGCATAGTAAAAGGATGGTAGCCATGGCAGTTTGTGGACTGATAAGAAAGGGTTCGGACCCTCATTCAAATTATGTGGTGAAGGATGAGCATGCCTCTAAGGCACACCTGTAATAGCACATGTTCATGTGCTTGAACAACAGAGAAGGGTCATACTTTTCCCCTTAAATTCTGAGGTGAAGTTTAAGGCTCTAACCACGAACCTGGTGGGGTAATCTCTAAGGTAGCTAGAAGTCCAGGAGAAACCATAACCACAGACTCAAAACAATTTACAGACCATTTTTTTAAAGGTCAAAATCTAAGGTGAATTTATGTGATAGATGGAAGTCTATAGGGTAAATGTTTTGAGGTACATTCCAACAAATGTATGGTAAATTTCTGAGTTAAATTACAGCAAATTTATGACTGATTTCTGAGGAAATATAAGTAGCTACTAACAGCAGTAAGAAAGACATTATTTATACCTATTATGAGAGAGGATATAACAACGAGAAGGGTGTTGGTCTGCAACCCCTTTGGACCCCATTGATGGCACAGAAAGAGGGTACCCCTCCAAGTAGTTTTTTTGGCTATGCAGAGAACTAGTATCCTACAGAACCTAAGAGATTGATGACTCTAATCTGGTGGAGATTCATTATCTCTCATGATTGTCACTTCAATATCAATTTATAATGTTGATTAAGTGAAGAATGAAGTACCCTTTAGGGTGATTGTTTTGAAACATATAATTGAAGGATCTCCATATTGTCTTTGAGAATAGCACCAAGACAGCTTGATATCCAGGAGTTATGAACAGTCATGAAAGATGCATCATTATGAGGGAATTTTCTTCAGCTTAACTCAGAACTAATATAGATGTATCCCCAATAGACTTTCAAGAGTTAATAGGTGGAACGCCCAAGATTAAAATGATGAATTGGAGGGAATATGACATCATGGAAAAGAAGACAATCATCTACTCAAGCCCTTACATTGAAGGGTCAGCTTCAAAATAACAAGATGACAAAAGGTGAAATCGTGGCTACCCTCTTCATGAAGATGTCAGAGGACGGAGATCAGCCAGGTTCCATTGGATAAATCATATCAGCACCCTCAGGTATGCACTTGTATAAATTATTTGTATCAATATCATGAGGGTACTTGCAGGAGGAAGGAACCTTTGTTGAAATCATGGATCCAGAGGGATCTCAGTACATTAAGAGGAACAACACACTGAAAGTGAAGAATCCGAGTTTGATTGTTTTAATTATCATGCCCCTAACCTATATTTCTAAGGTTGCTACATTAAAATTATGTGTTGTAGCTGTGACAACAATCCTTAAATTGTTTTGATGCTATAGATGTATTCATGAATCTCCTCTAGGAGATATTCTTGTCTTTTTTCCTTTCTTTTGTTTTCTTGTTCCAGGAAGGGTAACAACAAAGGAATATGTTTATCCTTCAGACTTCAGAGGGAGTCACTTGACTTAGAGGGAGTCAAAACTATTTAAGAAGAAGGAAAAGACAATACCTTCTCCCCTTCAGTAGTTCAGAGGGAGACATTTATTGATCCAGTTGATATTCCCAGAGACATTGCAGTAGGCCATAAAAGGCCTATATGGGCTTGGAAAACTTTGCAAGAGGCAGAGGAACATGAAACTCCTCAAGGAAAATTTCAAGAGAGAAAGAGACCAAGAGATATTGAGCTAC
The DNA here is from genome assembly GCA_032191745.1 of Picea mariana. Taxonomy (NCBI): domain Eukaryota; kingdom Viridiplantae; phylum Streptophyta; class Pinopsida; order Pinales; family Pinaceae; genus Picea; species Picea mariana. The sequence goes on from JASDQU010100788.1 coordinate 111,816, forward strand.
TTCTCAGCCATGAGCCACATCATTGATTCTGAGCCTTCTTGTCATGGAGAAGCGATAGGTGAACAGGTATGGAAAGATTCCATGACAAAAGAATACCAGACTATCTTGAAGAATGATGGGATATTGTTCTGAGACTAGAAGGGAATTTTGTGGTGACTTCCAAGTGGATCTATAAGATCAAGCATGCAGATGATGGAAGTGTCTAGAAACACAAAGCGATATCTGTATCCAGAGGATTCTCACAAGCAGAGGGATTTGACTATGATGAGACATTTGATCCAGTAGCCCGATACACTTCCATCCGTACTATCATCCATGAGTTTGAAACTACATCATATGGATGTAAAGAAATTCTTTCTCAATGGTGAGATTGAGGAAGAAGTTTACATCAAGCATCCAGAGGGATTCGTGACATACAATGAAAAATCATGTGTACAGGTTGAAGAAAGTCTTGTATGGACTAAAGTAGGCACCTCGTGTTGGGTATGAGAAGATGGATGGATTCCTAATGAGTTTGGATTTCAGCAAGAGTGTTGTTGATCCAAACCTATATTATCATATTGTTGGCAATGAGTGCTTGATCTTGGTCATGTATGTGGATGATTTATTCCTTACTGGTTCAGAAAGACTTATTGTTGAATGCAAGTGAGCATTGAATATTGTTTTCGAGATGAAGGATCTGGGTATCATGCACTACTTCTTGGGACTGGAAGTATGGTAGAGAATTGATGAGATTTTCCTAAGTCAAGGAAAATATATAGTCGAAATATTCGATATGATGGACTGAAAATCCATGCCTACACCAATGATGATGAACTCAAAGAAGATGAATGAGGCCCCTTCCAATTTAGATGAGATTGATCCACATGTGTACTGACATATGATTGGATCATTGATGTATCTGGTTAACACCAGACCTGATATATGTTATGCATTGAATGTGCTTAGTCAGTTCATGAGTCAGCTGAGACAGACTCACTGGATAGCAGCGAATCATGTATTGAGATATCTATGGAGCACTATTGAATATATCCTGAGATATGCCTCCAGTGTAGACTTGAGTTTGCAGAGATATGTCGATGCAGATTGGGCAGGGAGCACAGTGGACCAGAAGAGCACATCTAGTTGTTGTTTTTACCTTGGGATATGCCATGGTTTCCTAGTGCAGCAAGAAACAGAGCTTTGTGGCCTTGAGTACTGTAGAAGAAGAATATATAGCATTGAGTGTGGCAGTCCATGAAGCAATATGGATTCGCAATCTTCTAAAAAAATTATTTGATCATGAGATGGATCCTACCATTATTCATTGTGATAACCAAATTTGTGTGAAGCTCTCTGAGAACCCACTATTTCATGATATATTGAAACACATTGAGATAAAATATCATTATATTAGAGACATGGTGCAGAGGAAAGCAGTATACGTGTAGTACCTTCCTACACATGATCAAATTACAGATATCTTCACCAAACCGCTTACCAAGATGAAGTTTGAGTACTTCCGTGAGAGACTGGCTTGGTGGAGAATACCTCCCTAGCTGAGCGGGAGTGTTGATGACTATAGCCAAGACAAAGTTTGAGTACTTCCGTGTGAGACTTGGTCTAATGGAGAATGCGTCCCTAGCTGAGAGGGAGTGTTGATGATTACAGCTTCGTGAGACATCCTCCAGGACACAGACTGAGTGAGTCATCCTGTGAGGAAGACCATGAGTTGGGTGTGCCCATGAGATGGGTGTTTTGTTCCTCTCTGAGATGGAAATGGAACGTTGTGTACCCATTTGTGGGGTGAGGAATCCCATGAGTTGGGTGTTCCCATGAGATGGGTGTGTAGTTCCTCTTTGAGACAGAGATGGAACGTCATGTGCCCCTGTGTAGGGTGAGGAAGCCCATGAGATGGGTGTGTCGTTCCTATCTGAGACAGAGATGGAACGTTGTGTGCCCCTGTGAAGGGAATATTCCCATGAGATGGGTTTGTCATTCTCTCTGAGACGGAGATGAAAAGATGTGTACCCCTTTGAGGGGTGAAGGAGCCCATGTAATGGGTTTATTGTTCTCCTCTGTGTAGAGAGTTGAGATGATGTGGTACTCTAGATGATTCTCCTATGAGACATAGTGAGATAGAGATTTTTTGAGTAGGACGTCACTATGGATGAGCACAGGTGGACGTGATCCTAGTGGTTGAGAACTAGTGAGTGTGTGTCCAAATGATTCTCTTGTGAGACATAGTGAGATAGAGATCTGTTGACTTGGACGTCCCTGTGGTTGAGCACAGGTGGATGAGCCCCTAGTGGTTGAGCACTAGTGGGTGTGTGATATCCCTTGCTATATTGTATAAGAGTAAGATATACATGTAACCCTGATTGTGAAGTAAAGGGTGTAGGTCATCCCCACCATAAAGTGAAAGATAATTAATGTAAAAGATAATTAATATTGTAATTATTAATTATATTATGAGTTATTGAGGTCGGCCCTATTGTTCCAATAGACACATCATTTGATGTGATAAGTCTTGTATAAATAAAGGTGAATCCCCATTGAGGAAACACACTTATCATTGTGTCATCTCATGATTTCAGAAGTTATGGTCTGAAATTATGAGAATTACAACACCCTTTTGTGTGCTAGGTTTGGTGATGGTGTGGGAGGTCTTTCTCTTGAAGAATATAGCAAAGGATGGCTAGGTTTTCTTCCCTTGTTGAGAAGGGTTTCCCAGGATACTTCTTGTGTTCTTGTGCATGGTTTTGCTTCTTGTGATCTTGGTTTATTGCAGTTAACAAATGTATTTTTGCAATAGTTATGGTTCAGTTCATGCTAATGATAAAATTAATTAAACCTCATACTTGAGCTAAACCATAGTGAAAATTCAACAAAAACCAATCCTTGTGAGGTGTCATATGAAAACGGGCACTTGCATCGATCAAGTAAACATCATCTTCCAACTATGTACTGGTCGATGCCAGATACACGTCTCTTCCTTTGTGTGGAGAAGTCTTCCCTCCAATCGACCGATTATCGTTGGATCCGAAACTTTTCTCATCAGTGTTTGACTTGCAGTCCTGATTCGGATTGGATCATTATATTATTTTTCATATATCTCGATTCTTTCAGAGTGGAAAAAGATGGAGAAATCATCTTGCAAGGTCATTTTAGTGGTAGGTCCCAGTTTGGAAAATTAGGGTCTGGAACCTTCCGGAGCCATTTTGAGGCATTAAATGACGTTTTTTGAATTTCTAGAGTTTAAATCATATGCCCACACCCTCAGTGGTGTTCTACACTCTGAGACATTTATAACAGTGCATACCATGCATCAATCGAAACTCGTATGCAAAATTTGTGTCTCCCACAAATTAACCTATCATGTTGACCACAATGGTACGAGATGATGCCACGTCAACCCTTGTCACGCATGCATATGGGACTAACCACGTGAGGACTTTCAAGAAGAATCTAGAAGGTCCAAAACCTTATCACAATTGAAGGTTGAGGAAATCAAAACCCTAACCCTGGAAAATTATTAGGCTATGTTAAATATCGGGCCGCTAGGAGGAGAAGGGGTTCCATTCTATGCTATTGTATTATGTTCCATTGTAGAGAAAAACAAATGGAAGTGAGAACTTAGAGAGAATAATAGAGGGGTTAATTTTTTGTAGCATCCTAACAGGGCACAAGTCTCAGGTAACTCCATAGAGAGTGTCTTCTCCTTTGTACTTGCATTATTTCCATACTAGAGAAAAGAGACCAGAGCAGCCTCATCTTCTAGCTGGGTTTTCTCGCGTAAGGGTTTCCCAGAGAAAATATTTGTGTTATTTTGGGGCTGGTGTGTGATTTTATTTTACTGTTCTCTCTATTTTGCACATTTATCTATTTCATGCATAAGCAGAAAATCAATAACTAATATTCTAGAATGTAAAGGAATTTAACCTTCATAGTGTAGATTTCGGTTTTATTTATCAGATCTCTTGTGACAAACTATTCCAGTGGAATATCCATGGAAGTTTACAAATCAAATCCATTTTGTAATGTTTGGCTTTACCACACTTCCAGCATCTTCTCGTCGACTAAACTGGGGATTTAGATCTACCCTTGAATTAGACACTCGACCGAAGAATTTACCTTTACCTCTATCAATTGATCGACCTCTCACCATCAAGGCATCCTTAGTCAATCATTCCATGCTCTTCCGCCTCATTTCCTATTATAAAAAAGATGCAACCATGTCTTCAATCATTGATGTGGTTACATTACTTCCAATAGCCATGACTAGAATATCCCATGAATCTGGCAACGAACACAATAGACTTAAACATTTCTCCTCCTTAGTGATTTTAATATCCATGGACAATAACTGACTTATCACAGTATTGAATGCATCCAGGTACTCTGTTACTGAGCTCCCATCACTCATCCTCAAAAGATACAATTTTTTTTAAAGGAATAACTTTTTTACCAGGGCTTTCAATTGGTACAAGATTCCCAACTTATCCCACAATTTATCTGCACTATTTTCGCCTGAGACATTCAACAGTATCGAATCTGCAAGACAGAGTCGGATCAAATTCCTTTCCCTTCTCTTGAGTTTCTCCCATTCTTCCTTCAACATACCCATCAAAATTGTTCTGAGACTCACATCTAACCATTATTCTCAATTTACAAGGAGATCTTCCATTTTGAGCTTCCACGGCTCAAAATTATGGCCAATAATTTTTTCGATCTCTATCCTTGAACCACATGTCATTCTTTCAAGCACAAATTAAATATCATTGTCGTACAATTCCCACTAGACCTAGGTTTAGCACAGATCCAATATATGTTTTCCTTGATCTGATATGACTTATATAGAGTAAGAGAATGATTTGATACCACTTGTAGATAAATAACACTCTCACTAAACCAATCAGGAAAGAGAAGACAGAATTACACAAAAAATAAACAATGACAATCACACAATACACATATTTTACCCTGGAAACCCTTAACTGAAAAAAACAACAATCATTGAGAAAATATCACTCTTTGTTGTCTTATTCATTTGTAGAATAAATAATTACATGACTAACCTTGGTCCACACCTAAAACAATTGTCATCCTACTCTCTTTTTTTTACACAAGAACGGCCCTACAGCCAATTTGGCTTATATCTACATGGCCATTACACATATCGCATTCAAAAGTTTCAAAAACTCGCCTTTTACAGTGTTACATCATGTCATATTTATAGGATTTATAGTATGAAAAATCTTAATTCATGGTACCCAAAAATGGTTACAGATCCATGAAAATGATTGGTTGCAATCCCGCAAATCTCAGGATTATGTTACTGTTGACTACTTGTCAAACTTCAGTCGGCTACCACTCAACCTCCTATCAACCTTCTGTCGGTTGACCTTTCGACCTTCGCCTTAACCATTGAATTGACTAATCCATTCAGTTGAACATTCACCAAGTCGATCCAACTCGACTAACCAGACAATTAGATTGAGTTTCCACTGCAAAGAATAAAAATCAATAAATGTGAACAAAACATATGGATGATGCACAAGATTCTTACAACCATGGAGATGAAATAAGAGGATTAAATATCAGTCTGAGAAATGAAGAAACAAAGTCCAATGGAGACATAAGTAGAGTGGAGCCTATAGGGTTGATGAAGAACTTACAGAGGGAAGTGCAAAGCTATATAATAGATAATGAAAGTTTGATAAGCACTCAAGAGGAGCATAACCAAATTAATTTTCAAATGTTATAGAGTCTGAATAACCTGCAAAGACAAATCAACAAGGAGTCCAACATAAGATATGCAGCCAGTGTAGGGCATGCAGAAGAGCACATATCTCATAATAGAAGGGATGACTATAGAGAGCCAAGGCACGCATCACAAATTGTTAACAAGCATCACCATTCACTTAGACATTCAGTTGGAAGAGCACCTACATTTTCAGAATCAGAAAGCATCCTAAGTAAGTCTCTTTTTAGACATCAAAGGAGAAGGCACAAGTCAAATAGTTTGCAAAGAGAGATCAAGAATCTCAAGCCACCAACATTTGATGGAGAACATAGAAAAGGAGAAAAATTCGAAGCCTGGTTGTTGGGTATGAGAAAATATTTTTAGCTACACAATTATTCATCAAATATGGAAGCAAAGGTTGTCATGTATCATCGTCAAGGGAAAATTTCCATGTGGTGGGACCAGCTGAAGCAAGTTAATCATATTGACGAGAAGATAATTTCTTGGAAGAATTTCAAGAAATACTTCCAACAAAAATACATGTCGGAACATTATTATGACAAGAATATGAAAGAGTTATTTGAACTTAAGCTTGGGAACATGACCATGGGGGAGAATGAGAAAACTTTATTGGAACTCCTAAAGTATGTGGACTTCATCGGGGATGAGAAGGATAAA
>JASDQU010100788.1:190540-233669 GCA_032191745.1 Picea mariana
CTAAAATGAATAAAGTGGAAAATAATGATGTGAAACCCAAATGTATTTATGAAAATGATATGATGAAGGTTTAATTGGGCGATGAAATGTAAGGAATAGTGAAGGGAAAGGTGGATGAAAATACGACATTTCTGAGTCCCAACAGTAAGAAAAATCACTTGGACTCAAGGTGAGTGTTTGATTTTCTAACTGTTGTGCTCGAATAATATTGAGTTTACCAAACATAGATTCAATCGTGTTCCAAGCTTCTTCGGGGTCATCAATTCCTTGAAGGTGGTACCTTAAATCAGGAGAGATGGACATTTCGATTAGTCCACATGCTTCGTCATTCCTATTATCCCATTTGGCTTTCTTATCATCATCAGTGGGGGTTGTTTCCTTTCCCAAGGTAATCCGGTACAGGCCTTTACTTCTTAATAAATCTTCCATATGAGATTTCCATTGGAAGTAGTTGTTGTTGGTAAGCAAGACATTACTTGTAGAAGCCATATTAAATATGCAAATAATGCGGATTTAAAAATCAAAACTAATGATCTGGATGAAAATATCTCGAAAAGTTATGCAGTTTTAAAAAAAACGGCACTGAAAACGGACTTCCGATGTGAGAGTTATGCCCTTTTAAAAAAAATGCATAAACGGCAACCAAATAACCACGTGATAGTGTAAGCTACTTTATGAAGTGATCCACTTTTATAAAGAGAAGTGGGGATCACTTTTACAATGAAGTTACCTTATAATAGAAAAGTTGCATGCAAAATAAATAACTCAAAAATAAAATATAAAACTACCTATAGTGATTCACTTTTATACTTGAAGTGAAATGCACTTTACAATTTTTAGCATGAACTTTTTCAAAAAAAGTAACAAAAGAGAGACTTTAACTCAAGACCTCTTACTTAATAAGACAAGTTTTAACCAAATGGTTTAGAAAAACATATTGTAATGTTCAGAAGGAGGATTGGTAGTGTTGTTGTTGTTGTGGAAGACGACCTTGGAGAGCATGCTAAAAAAAACTCTTTTCACACAAGAAAAAAATTCGCTTCTCGATGACAACAAGAGTTAGATCTCAGTTAGCTTACCCGGAAGATGCACCTTTTCCTATCTATTTCTGATTTTCCGAGATCGCACAGGGTGCGGGGCAAAGAGCATACACAGATCTAAAAGAGTAGCAACCCGGAAATAAAAAATACAAACCGAAATAAAATGAAAATAAAACTTTGCAGAAATTTAAAAAATGTGTATTTAGGGTTTATACCTCTGGATCTGACTGTAATGGTCGTATCTTGGGAAAACGGAAACCTTTTCAAGTGAAACGAAAAGTGTTCCTGAATGAAAAGAGTGCTCCATACGCAATGGAACAATCCACTCAGCCCATAAATGTACTAAAATGCCAGAAAATGGAGATGAGACAACTCGGCTTCACGATCTCGATCTACAACAAGAGTAGGTCTTCAAACAGGCTCTGATACCATGTTCGACAACACAGGTATTCCAACAGAGGATGAACACCTTTAGTAACCAATCAAATAACCAGATCAAAGATCAACACACTGATGTTTTCATGTGGTAAAACCCCTACGGGGAAACATCCACGACCCCAGCCAACGCGACCACTTGGGGCAGTTTATTAATGCAAAGAAAAAGATTACAAAGAGATTTTACAAGAGAGTTTCTCACAATCGATCATCGGCAAATGACCCTCCATGCTTTTTAAATAGAGATCATGGACCAATCGGGTGTTAATCCATAGATCAATGGCTGTTAAGATCGAGGAGAGTATGAACCGTCGGATCACTCTATGTCGGGAACATATCGTGACCGTTAGATTTCCTAACTACAAATGCATACTAAAGAAACACACTAAGAAACACACTTTTACCTAACGAAATATTAGACCAAGTAGATCTTAACTAACTCCTAAGTGTCTAAATATTCTAACATCTATCACATGAGTTTTCATTGTAGGGCCTTGGACATCAAATCTAGTCCATTCATGAGGAGTTTCAGATGCCATTTGATTTATTAGATGCATGGGATGAATTGGAGGAGAGGAGCAAACTTCAGAAATTGGTTTCAGTCATTTGCTAGCTCAGATCTTCACCATTTCGCTTGGGACTTCACCAGGGGGGTAACCAAGCCCCGATCTATCATTTTAGCTGTTTTGTGGAGCATTTGGAGGCATCTAGGAGTGAGGCTGATTTATCTAGGGTTTCAGGCATCCAGGGGGGTGCACCATATCTTGGAGGAGGTCAGATCCATAGGGTTTGAGGGAGATCTTAGAGATTCAGGCACCTGGGTTGTTCTTTCCATCACCCGATCTATCATTTGGCATCTTTCTTGAGGTGATTGGACACATTTGGCAGCAGGGCCGAATTGTCGAGGAGCTTCAACATTCTAGCAGGACGTGGCATCTTCCAGTGGGGGTTTGGCACTTCATACGGCCCAGATCTACCTTGGCATTGGTCTTCATCTCTTATACATCCTTGGAGGCTTATTTTTTATTGTCAGGAGCTTTTTGTAGTAGCTCTATTGTTTATCTTCCTAGCCATCTGTTCAGCATTCCAGATCGACATCTTCATTGTAGTAGGTTATTCTATTTCATGAATAATAACATATTTGAGATGTTTTGGCTTGTCTATCATATTGAATATGGTTGAGGTATGTTCCATAGTTATATCTTCTTGTTTATTGCTGCAAACACTCATATAAACACATCAGTAAACCCTAAGGCCGAAATCAAGAGGCCATTCAACAAGTAAACACATCTAACAAATGGGTCAGTGAAGTGTTTGACGAAATACCACAACCAAAAAAAAGTTTAAAAAGACACCAAACCGTGATGATCCTGGCATAATGGATTGGAATCATTACATCGAAGTCCCAAAGTAAACCGAGACCATTGATCTGGAAGGACGCGTGGCACACGATCCTTGACTCTGGAAGAAAACGCTTCGGGAGAAAAGGGCTGGAAAAACGTCTGAAGCTCCCGAATGTCGAAGTCCTGAAATGAAACTAAGCCATTGATTTACAACGGATGCGTGGCGCTTGATTTAGAACTCTGGGTACAGAGTATTTCGGGAGGACAGGTTGTGTGAGCATCCGGGACTCTCAAACACTAAAGTCATGAAGTGAATTAGGATTGTCGAACTCCACGAGGACACGCGACGTCGGATGGTGCACTTCGGAGGATTAGTACTGTAGAGGTTTTGCGAAGAGGTGCTTCGAATTCTGTCGAATCCCGGAGGCCTGAAGTCATTGAGGTTCATTGATCTTGAGGGAGAGTAGGGACCATCGATCCCTTCACGCCAGTTCATAACTTCGCCACTTCAGAGTTCAGAGGAATTGGCGTGTGATGAATCAAAAGCTCCCGAAGCTTGAAGTTCCAAAGCACCAGAATAGGCGCCTGTGGCCTTGGCGTTCGATCATAACCTGTGGTCATATGAGATGGTTGCTGAAGAAGGAGGGGCTAGGCCCCGATTTCCAAATTAGAGACCATGGATAGAGGATTTGATTAATTAAGGAGAATGAAATTTTTACGCCCCACCATGGGTGTGTTAAAGATGGTAAGTAGAATATATAAGAACTTATTGTTGTTTGAGATGGCAAATGGAATATATGAGAACTTATCATTATTGGGTGGGTATAAGGGTACATTTTTATAATTATTTGACTAACTTTGATTTTAATCTAAATGTGGTTGTTTTGACTTTTGCAAATTTTACTATGATTGATCTAGATATGAGTTTGTTGAGACACTATTCATTATACAAGGTGATTCCTCCAAAACTTCAAGACTATGCAAAGGTGTTTGAGGTATGTTACCACTTTATTGATTTACACTTAGATCTGCAGTAACAAATTTGGGATCAATACCACTTTCTTAGTGCAAGTGAAGTATGTTATAAGAACCTTCTAGTTAAAAAAAGTTTCAATGTGGCAATTTTGAGGAAAAAATAATCTATTATTTAGACATACCAAGAATTATCAAACTTAATAGTCCAAGGCTACTTGTCTCTAATGGCAACATTCCACATAAAGGAGACTAGGTATATGTTACCATATAATGACTCGATAAAATTATAAAATTATAGGTTCTTTTCACCTTTTAGCAAAAAAAAAAAGGATACTCTATAGATTAGAGCCTTAAACATTAAGTGCATGTATGATAGGGGTTACTTGGATGGGCCAAGGATTCATAGTGGGCAAGATATCATGGATTATGAACTAAGTAAGCATTATTTTCATTAAAAAAGAATTTTCTAGTTAGTTTTAACTCTAAAGAGTCAAATCGAGAGTTTGGGCCTAAGTTTCAATCTTCTTATGTTGATAACCATTTTTCATTATGGAAGAACTTGACGAAACGATTGTTGAATCATTGCACTTATCCATCCATATGATGCTTAGATCATAGTTGTCTACTCAATCATATGATGTGACTTACACATCTTAGACTCCATCCTTGAAAGTTCAAAACAATCTTCTCATTGGCCATGCAAATTCTCTTCCTCCTACCATGCATCATTTTCTCATGCCATAGACTCCATCCTTTGAAATTGTAAATCGATATAGCCATTTGCCACACCAATTCCCCTTTTCTCGGCATGAGTCATTTACATTTTCTCCTGCATAAGTCATTTATAATCCTTAACTACAATTGAAGATGAAATTTGAATCTTCCACGTGACTTTCATAAACATGTGTTCCTAGTTATGTAGTGCAAAGTGATTTCGACCTACTACAATTGGACACTAGAGATAATTTCTCTTAGTTATATGTTTGTTATAAATATTATAATATGTAAGCATGATATCAACATACATAAATCCTTGGCATCTTAGAAAATCAGCGTAGACATCCATACGATGGTTGATCATAGGCATCCATCTCTTCATACAATGTGACTTGCACATTTTAGACTCCATACTTTGAAATTGCAAATCAATCTGTGAACTTGCCATGTAAATTCCCTTCCCCTACGATGAGTCATTTCCTCTTGCCTTAGACTTCATCCTTTGAAATTGCAAGTCAATCTTGCAAATTCCTTTCCTCCCACCATGCACCATTTCCTCCTTCCATAACTCATGTACATTTCTTCCTACCATAACTTATTTACAACCCTTAACTACTTTCGAAGATGAAATTTGAATTTCCCAAGGCTTTTGAAAACAACTCTTTCAAGTTCATCCATGCAAGGGTAGCTTCTCTTAATTGTATGCATCGTAAATATTAAGTAATCGTAAAACATGATATATATATCCATAATTCCCTAGCGTCGTAGAAGAATCATCACAATCATCCATATTCTGAATAGATCATATGCATCCATCTATTCATATGATGTGACTCACATGTCTTAGAATCCAACCTCTTTCCATGCAGATTCTCTTTCTCTTGCCATAGACTCTATCTTTTGAAATTGCAAATCAATCTTTCCACTTCCCACACAAATTCCCTTCCACTTTGTTATCTCTCCGAGATTCCTTCTCAGGTTGTAAGTTTGAAGAAGCCCGGTAGCTTAAGGTGTGAATGTTTTTGTATTTATGATTGGATCAAATGAGATACTGACCTACTGGATATATTATCTAGACAGTCAAAGGTATATAATAAGATGAGACAATGCTTTCAAGAATCAATGATCAGACAAATAGCTTACTGGTGGATGAAGAAAGACTATACTTATTAACTAGAACACACATGTGATGGGTCAAATAAGATTGTAAATATTACTTATTAAATCACAGTTTATGAATTTACTAAGTGAGATAACAATCACTAGCAATTAAGATAAACATAGATCAATAACAATCATGCAAAGTACAGGAAAGACAGAAGAATGGCAATCTGACATCAATAATGAAAGGAACTTGTGATCTGTATTATATATATATATATATATATATATGAAGGGTCTAATACAATAGCAACAGGGTCTAGCCTCCAGACTCAAACCCCTTGTCTATAGAATTTACAGGCTTTATAGCCTTTACATCAAACTTCCAAATCTTGAAAGAATGGATCTGGTTTGCTAAAAATAGAAAGTCAAAAACAGTTTAATAAAAATAGGAAAAGATCATATTTAATAGGTCAACCTCTTATCTCAATGGTCTTCATGGTCTTTGACAGTTGCACAAGTCTTCATTAGCTACTGGATGAAGTCGAAATTGCCACCTTGGTAGATAGGTCATTCTTTTGCCAAAAATAGACAAGAAGCTTCATCATTTCCACCTTGCTGGCATCTTCAAAACTGGAACAGAGCACTAAATCTGATGCTCTTAATTATAATATTTATTCAGAAATCATCCTCGTGTAGTTTAGAATGACAAAACTTGGATTTGTGCAAAAAGAATGCCTCTCTATGCTTTCGACAACTTACACGTATGAAATAGAGCAAGATAAGCTACCGAAATTCAGAGGATTCGATAGCTAACAACATATCTTCAGGCGCACCTAAGCTGCCGAAAATCTGCCTGGGATTTGGGTTCGATCTGAAGGAGATCCAGATAAAGATTTGAAGTATTCGCTAATGAAGATACTCTTGGCAGTATTAAAAATTATTTAGATTTGTTTCTTGTTCCCAGTAATTTCAACCAACAAGAGAACTCCATTTTCTGAGTTTTTTGAATGCTGCAATGATCTTCATCCAAAGAGAAAGGACTGCTAAAGCTTGACTAGATGCACTGTTGTAGAAAATATCATTGGTTTGATATAATAGGGTGATATTTTCACTGCCCAAACCTAGTATTGAAGAAATGTATCACTTGAGAAGTGAATATTTTGTATCTCAAAAGAAACATTTGTAACAATGCTACATTTGCACTTTCAGTGCCTTTTTACTATCTTAAAACAGAGTAATCTGTGATATGCATCTCTGTCTTCTTCAATTGCTCCATATCTTCTATCAAGCATCTTCCTTATGCTTTGATCATCCATATTTTCCTTTGGCAACAAAATGATTAGTGAGCCAATGTGCTCTTTCTTTCCAAATCCGCAACAACAAGCACTGCTTTGACAGTAATCTCGGTTAGCATGTGTTTTCATTTATTCACAATCTTAGAAGAAAAGGTAGTCATGCATTTTCCTGTTTATAGTGCACACACCTAAATGTCATCACCTGAACTTACAGTCTTTGAAATAACAACCTTTTATGAATGATCAAGTCCAGTGTTGAAGGGAGTAAAGAAAACAATCTTCTTTGTCAAAGTGGAGGCTTCTTCACAAATAATACAAGAACCAATTATGCCGCCAGTCCCTTCTGTACACTCTTGCTCAACTATAAAATGATGTCCTTTAGTCTTTGATATGTACATTTCAAACATCTGTATATTTCAAGTTAAGAATTTCCAAACCACGTTTATGAGAAACGTCTAATCGTGTTGCATTTTAAGGCACAGTCTGCATTCAAAGAATCGCCTTTAAAGGCATCTGGTTCAACTCTCAAAACATTTTGCTTGACCCGAGGGCTTTTATGATCCAGGCTTTTAAAGATGAAATCTAACATTTCCTTCACATGACATTAACCCCATATAATGATTTTATAGCACCTATCAATACAATAACTCCAATCCATGATCGCAACCTTTAAAGGCTTATCCACAACATTGATTTTGATGGAATCCTCAAGACAATATAATTTATTCTGAGCAACAACAAATTCTCGGCATAGATCCACGTGTGTGCTGCCAAAATTTCAGACTAGTTCTTAGTTGTAAGAAATGTAGCTATGTTTCTTCTTACTTGAAGCACTAAGTAACTCACTCACGTCACCTTCTTCAAGGATCTTAGGTGTTGCCACGGTCAAAACCCTTAGATGGACATTTGGCTTGGCTTGATGTTGTTGTGTGTTGATATATGTGTTGGTTTAGGTACTAAGCATAGGAATGGTAACTTAGGCATTGGGATAGTTTATTTTGGTGCACACACCACTATAAAAGAAATATATATTTTTTATTATAGAAAAGTAATCAAAATAAAGGATTTATGAAACTAACCCAAAAGCTATTTTTGATTATGCAAGTTATTGGCAAAAGAATGAATTTTAAGGTAAGAGTAATGGTAAGAGCTCGTTGAGATTTGATAAAGTAAATCTCAATGGAAGAATAATGACCTTGCCCAAAAAATTTAGAAATGAGCGTATTAAGTAAAAGTGAAGAAAAGACATAAAAAATACTAGTGTATTTTTTATTGCTAACACACTTGTCACTCGACGATTCCTCCCACCATGAATTCCATCCTTTGGAATTGCAAATCTATATTGCCACTTTCCATGCAAATCCCTTTCCTCCTACCATGCATCATTTTCTCTTGCCATGTATGATTTCCTCCTACCATAAGTATTTTATATTTTCTCCTACCATATGTCCTTTACAACCCTTAACTACAATTGAATATGAAATTTGAATTTTCTAGGGCTTGTAAAGTGAGTTTTGATCTCCATGGCTAGTCGATGCCAAAGGTAATTTCTCTTGGTCATATGCTTGCATAAATATTTAGTAATTTTTAAGCATAATACCAGCATCCACAATTCTCTAGCATCTTAGAAAAATTAAATCAATCTCATACACAAATCGTGCCAAATATCATTATGTATTCACCATTATTCAATGCCTAAAATCCCATTGAAAGGTGATCGAGTCTTTTAATGTGGATCTTGCATGTTATAATGATTTGTCTCTATTTTGTGCTAGTTGGTTGATTTTAAATTTTTTCTATCACATAAGACTCACTATTGTATTTTTTTAAACTGGTTTCCTCTTATCACGATGAGGTTCATGTGCCTAAATTTAGCATTATAGGGGAGCCATCAAGACCATTCAACTCGGTTATAATGATTTGTCTCTATTTTGTGCTCGATGGTTGATTTTAAATTTTTGCTATCACATAAGACTAGCTATTGTATTTTTTTTAACTAGTTTCCTCTTATCATGATGAGGTTATTGTGCCTAGATTTAGCATTATAGAGGAACCATCAAGACCATTCAACTCAGTTACCTTTGGCTAAGGAAGGACAAGTGGGGGGTATATATTCCATGAAAGTCGGTTAAGATTTGCACATGACCCCAATTGTTAGTGTGCATCCACAAGCACAGGCATATCACTTATATCACTTAGTCAAACTTGAACCCTAGTGGGGGTTATATTAGCTACGCAATTTCATTGATCTGACAACTTGTTGTGGACTAATTATTGTATTGTTGGGTGTGAACGCCCCTAGTTTGTATTTTTTTAAATTATAGCTTTCTTTGACTATTAATATCAATACTTGTAAAGGGCTCTAATACAAAAAGGGTATGTTGCGTATGCAACCTCCACATGCATAGCACAGAAAACAAAATACCATGTGGGATTGCTTAAGCCAAAACACCAATAGTCATTATGTTGTTGCATGTTGTCTAAAAATCAAACACTAGAACAACAGAAGACAAAGGCAAAACCCCAATCATAAAGTAGTAAGAAGTGACCATGGCAGCCATTGAAGGAGGTTGTTCATAATCATATGGGGAAGGGGAGCATCCAAAAAATTAAGGAATCGACATAAACATGCTACACATGCTCCCATCCATCATAGGTAGGCTCTAAGGGATTGATCCCTTTATAGATGGCTAAGGTTAGAGTCAAAAAAATGTTTGTTAATGTGTGGATGCATTGGTGGCCAACTCCTCTCATGCTCCCAATGATTATGTACACATCTGCGAATGTTGTGGGAGGGCCTACTTTCTCCTTTGTGTGAGCTTGCAGAAGTGGACCAAGAAGGGCCATGTGTCTCTTTACTCATAGTATAGCCCACCCAAATACTCCAAAAGTTGTTGGAGGTGCTCAATCTCAACTCAAACCTTCCAATCTTTCATAGTTATATGCAAGGGCGTGCTCACATCCATTAGAGTGCCATAGTACCAATAAAATACTTGTGACAAGACAACAAAATTAAAAAAGCATAATCATGTTTCTTCTAAAACCAAAAGAATCATTTCAATCCTCACAAACATCCCTACATAGTGAAACTTAATAGCCCAAGGAAATCAATTGCCTAAAAAGGTAGCCTTCCAAGTGAGGGAGGCACGAACATATTGCCAAAACAAAGAAGCAACCTATGTGTTGTGCTAGTAGCAACACCTTCCCTTAATTTATTACTTCAAGTCTAAGTCCATTTATTAGAAATGAATAAAAGGCCCCCTTTGGAGTTTCTTACCGCTAGAAACTTCACAATTTTTTTTTTTTTTTTTTGCAAGTGTTGAAGTTCAAACCTCTTTCTTTTTCCTTCCAAACTTGCTCATTTGAAATTTTTGAAGATCACTCTTACCCGTTGATACACAATGCATCAACGAGAAATCTCTATTGTTTGTTGATACACCAGCCGAAAATCCTCATCCTCGGCCAATACAGCCTGTATCTGTGAGAAATCCATGTTCTCAACTGACGCAAGGAAGACCTCATAACCTTCTTGTACACTTAGAAATTTTTCATCTTTCTCCCTCGTAAACTTTTCCACTCATTGGCGGCAATATCGTTTTCTCTCATCGATACACCGACAATGAAATTTCTTTCTCTCGTTGACAAATCATTAGACCCAACAAAACTGTCACTTTCACATGTTTGAACAATTAAATTGTATGGTGATTTCTTCTTTTTCATGCTAAAAGGGTCAATGACCCTTGTTACCCCCGTTTGAAGCCCTTTCTCTCACCATTTCTCCTATTGGGATAATGAGTATGCTAGTAGAAATATCTTCACCGATGTGATAACAAGCTTGAGGCCACCACATCTTTGTTTGCAGTCACCTTCCAACCTCAAGCGCTCTTCTCACGGGTACATTTAAACCATTTCCCCCCCTAACCCCGTTTTCTTTGTCTCCTTTGTGCATAAGGGTTAATTTAGCTTGCTCAGGTAGGTAGGGAGCATATTTTCCATCTCACCCCGATTGAATTCCAGCCTTCTCCCTCCACTCTAGACTCATAACCTCTATATTATAATATGATTAATGTGATTTGTGCTCAGTCCTTGGTCTACCCCGGGTTTCAAATCCGTCCTTCGTCTTTTAGTTTTAAAATTTTCTTTCTAAAATAAATAAAGGGGATAAGGGTGGGAGGGAAATCAATGATAATTCCCTGTGCCCCCACAAACCACATGCATGCGCGTCTGAATAAACTAGAGTTCAGTTTCAGTTTATTATAGAACATTTTCTCCACCACAACTCTCACTTCTTGCCTTGTGGCGATCCTAACCTACGAGCGAATTTGATTCCTCACTCAACCTTATTGGGGAAACCCTCAACGTGTGTCATGAATGGTCTAGTGCATGACCTATTCTTTTCAAAGAAACAACTAATGCCTCAACAAAGAATAAACTGGCGAAATTCTAATCAATGGGATCTATTGAAGAGTTGGTATAAACCAGGTAAACATTTCAAGACTAAGTCTTCTAATGAGTATCCTACATATAATTTTCCCCACAATCCCATGGATCTCTTGAAGAGTTGGTATAAATGAGGTAAACATTTCAAGACTAGGTCTTCTAATGAGTATCCTACAAATTCCCTTAGGTTGTCATACCAGTATGTAGTGCCCGTGTTATGTAGTCTCTACGGGGAACCAAATGCACAAAAGTTCAAGATATCATGGGTACCCCTTATTCATTATGTTACTTTCGCTGGGTCATCATTCAACTGGGCATATATTTTATCCTCAACACTGGAACAAGCATTCACCTCCACCAAGCACACAACCCTTGGAAAATTTCCAAGCTTCCACATGTCATCATACCTTCTCGACAAGATGTGTGTAATGCAGACATACCCAGGGATGGGCTAGGAAAGGAAACCAAGTGACTTGTTAATCCATATTTACTGTAAAGTGTTGTGGGAACACAAGTACTACCTTGATTATCAGAAAATCTATGAACATTTCTTGATTCCCCTATACCAATTGTAGTTCTACACAGTTGTACCCTGCATAACAGATAAATCTCAGGCCATTGTAGGGAGAGTAGATGATTGGTACCTACTCGAGTATGGCACATACATCAAGGTTTATGGGCCCACTAAAGCTCCTCATCTACTCCCAAAATTCATCCTTGATAGGCTAGTTTTGCAGGATATAGCCTATCAGACGCTAATACATTGAGTAGGTGCAACATTGAACATAGACAAAAAATCAACTTGGCCACCTCTGGCACCTTGGATTGGTTCTTACTCATTCAAGGACATTAAATAAGCCAAGGCATAAGTAAACACCTTGGCCTCTTTCCACTTCAGTGAAGAAAGATTCTATAGGCACGAGCCTTTGAAGGTCATCAGTACCCACTACAACAATCACAAACATAGATGGAGTTACACATCAAATGTTTATGAAGATGAATGAATCCACTACAAAGCAATAACCTACCATGATGCAATTTACATAAGAGGAAGCAACTCTCAACCCAGAGGCATAATAGAAGATGAGCAAAGGGCCAAAGAAGCATAAGAAAAGAGGCGAGAAGAAGAAGAGAATTGATTAAAAGTAGAGGCAGAGTAGAAAAGAAGGAGGAGGAGGCAACAAAAGCAACAACAGACCAAATACAAAAAGACGAAAGACAAAAGGTGAAAGAATAAGAAGAAGAGCATAAAAAGAGAAAGGTAGCATAAGTAGTTGAAGCAGTAGAAGAAGAATAAAAGAAGAGAAAAGAGGAAAACGTTAAACATAAAAGACAACAAGCAACAACAGTGGAAGTAGTAGAAATGGAGGCACGACGAAAGAAATAAGAAGAGGAGATGAGAAGAAATCAAGAGGAAGAACAAGGCTCTGATCCCATGGACACAGATATCCCTAGATCATCCTCAGACACACCCCTGAAGGAGGACATTTCCCACTAGGAGAGTTGGAACTGATTGCATATACTCCATTAAAGGCCCAAAAGGTAGCCAACCTTAACTCCTTCATATTTGACAGGGAATCCAGCAAGATTATACAACAAAACATAAAAAAGCTACAAAGAAACTAGAGTTGCCCCATTATCAGTAATGATGGAGGAAGCGGTGGTAGAAAATATTAAAGATGACCCCTTGTCAATCGCTTCAACTAGCGTAGCCCTCACATAAGTTTTTGAACAAAACTTGAGGAGATTGATGCAACAAGTAGATGAATACAAGGAAAATATAAGAAGCATGGAAGAGGAGATGCAATTCTACAAAGAAGACATGACCACCATCCAAGAATTTAGAGTAAGTGCAATAACAATAAGGAAGGATCTCCATAGTTTTGCCACGAAACTCCATACTAGAATACAAGTATTCCAGATGAAAACATCCCAAATTAAAGCACAACTAACAAAAACTCAGGCCAAAAGGACAAAGTTCAATATGATCATAGAATCTTTAGACGAAATGAAGTAGTGGGCGATAGACAACCCAAATGCACCAGAAGAATTACCATTAATGGAAGATTGGGTTCATGTGAGCTCAACTACATTGCTCTCACCAACTACCAGGAAACAGGGGAAAGGTTGGAAAATGAACTAAATAAGTCAATGGGCAGGTGCTAAACTTCACAAGGAAACAATCATTTTGACCGTTAAATGCCATCTTCCCCAATTTAGAGAATTAGGAGAGCCAAGACCAAATGAGCAGATACATGTCAAATTAGAAGAAACATGAGCTAGAGAAATGGTTGCAGAGATCCCTCTCAAAGTAACGACTACCTTAATGGATGAACATCTCATGAAGGCAACTAGAGCACAAAGTATGATCTGAGCCTTATTACCTAACCTATAGAGAGACATGAAAACTCTCTCCCAAAATTCTACAACCCATGAGGTTGCCCTAGAATCTCTTCTATACAACAAAATACTTTCTATTTTTGGATATCATGAAGCATGGGTTGCCTACATCTAGAATAAAGACAAAGGAGATACATATAATAAAATTTGACTTTGCATTTATCATATTTTCTTTGTTTAAGTTAGAAAGAAACGAAGTATAGAAGGTGAAAAGTTTGTAACTGTTTCTTGAGGAATTCAATAAGTCCCAAGAACAATTACCAAACTAAGTTATATAAGCCAAAGAATACCCATTCTAAAAGGGCTCTTCAACTCTGTAATTTTGAGAGTACCATTTTTCTAATAATAATAGTGGGAAGCACTCAGGGCCATTTTTATAGAGAGAACACATGCTATCTTGTAGCTATTATGTTGTGAACCATTTTAAGAGAATGTTTGGATGTTGTGAAGCACCGTAAGAGTTTCATTTTCATAAATAAACTTTTCTTTTGTGAATGTATATCTTTCACAGTATTTGTTGTTCTCTTTTTATGAATGTTCTGAGGTGGTGAGTAGATTTGCATGTATGAGTTAATGTATAAGACTTATCCTATCATGTATTTATTCATGTATGTGTTAAACGTTTTTGTCCTTTAACAAATATCTGAATGACGGTTTTGTGCAGTGGTTACTAACACTGCTATTTTTTCACCTATTAGTTTTAATTGCTCCTAACTAGGATATGTTATAATAGGTTTATTTCCACCATTAACATAGTTTACATTTGCATCCTCTCACACCAAGAACTGTTCATCCACCCTCATACCAATAATAGCAGCCGGGCCATAATCTAGATGGGTCTACTAATCCAAATGGTGTGAAGTCTAATTAAGACCTCATACCGGGGAGTACCCCTTGTCTATTGAAGGGAATTTCACCTGCGTCAACACCATGCCAAGGTAGACTTGCTAAGGGAAAAACTAGAAAAGATGCTTTATGGATTTAAGCTTGTTCACACTATGGACAGTGCAAGTTCTACTCACCTAAGTATGGCATAGTATTATCTACAGGGAGACCCCCCTAATTAGACACTATGCAAATATTGCTTTCTTGGGTTCTAACATTGGATTCTAGATGTCACAAAGTCATAATAACATGTATTTTGTTGAGAATGTTGACACTAAAATTTGTTCATTAGGCCTTCAAGGAATGACTTAGACCAAAGCCACTTGTAGTCCATGGATGGCTTGTATCTTGTAAAGATTGTGGCTTTTCCCGACTACCATTATCATCACCAAGAATAAGATGCTAGGAAGCCAAGCCTATTTTTTAATTAGTACCCTTATTCTCGGCCAATGTTACTTTGATAAGCTAAGTTGATAAAGGGGGGATTTGAACTAGTGGTCAAATTTGACTTGTCGAGTGGCCCTTGGATGTAAGTAGAGGACACCAATACGAGATTAGGATACTAGTATTTTGTTTGTTGTTATGATCTATGAAACACTAGAGTAACCTGTTAATATTTAGAGCATCTATTAAGTTTATTTTCAATTTACTAGATAACAATTGCATAGGTAGTGTTAGTCCCTAAAGTTGCACTTGAATGTGAGAGGGAAAGCTAGGGCATCATTAGGTTATTGCAATGATTTTTATAAATAAGGATGTGTTTTGGGTTTTGAAAGAAGGTGGACCAGGTAAATTGAAAAAGAAAGAATAAGGGAAACATGCTAAATGCAAATCAGTGAAATACCATTGGGCATGGAGTCAAGTAAACACCCTATTGATCGAAGGCAATCAAATTGCATATCGGATAAGAAGTTTATATGAAAATGGGTATAAGAATAGGGAATAAATAAAAAGTAGAATACCCATCTGTAACACCCTGTTTCCCCCAGTCTGTAAAAATAATTATATTGGCCAAGAACCATGGCAAACTCAAAGATGTGAATGTTTGATTTGATGGACCTTTGTATAAAAGGTCGATGAATGTAAATTATGTTATGAATATGTGTTGCACGACTGCTGGGGAAGGGATGCGCTAAAAGAGACCACGATGGATAATGAGAGGTGGTGGAAGGGACCTGGAATGGTTGCGTTAACTTCCACCGAACCAATTCCATACTAGTTTTTACTTGCTCAAAGACCAAAGCAACTCTTTGACCCTGGAATAAATTACTTGTCAGGATGGTAGGTGGGGAGGCTCCTCAAGAGTTAATGAGGGGATGGGGGTGAATCGCCCATCCGTAGAATCTCTCAGACCTGACCACGGACGGGGGAATTCGCGCCACACACAATCTTGCAGAAAAGGCAAGAAAGGAAGTGTGGGGGAGAGAGGAGAAAAAACACGCGCAATAGGGATCGTGGAAGAGAACCGGAGGAACTCTGGAAATACAGAAAGTTATGAACAGAGGAGAAGGAGAGTAACCTTCGTCCTTGAATTCCATTGAGCTGGAAGTAGGAGACTTAATTTCAAGCATCGTGGTCTAGCTCGGGGGTGGCTAGTGGTAAATCCGTTTGGAGTCACTAAGCGTACAATTGGGTGGAAACGAGCACCCCTCCCAACAGTCGCGTCACACCTGGTGTTTCTGATAAGTGTTTATGTCTTGTATTTTGAATTAAATATCCTGGATGCATGCTCATGTTTATACGCTCATAAATAGTTTCTGTATAGAAGTGATTGCCTTGTGTTTTGATTGGGAATAATGGATGCATGTTTATACTTATATGACCATAATCAGTTTATGTATAGAATAAATAAGTTTAGAATACGAGTTCTTTCCCTTGAGAATTGTCCCATCTACTTGACTCGTGCTCTGTCCTGGTTTAATTTCCCAAAGGCACCTTCTTCCGGGGAGTTTCCTCACATTTCAGAGTCGGAGTGAGTTCCTTGAAAAGACTACCTATATAGTAAACCCACGAGTTTACTTTACCTCGGTCACAAAATTCATAGCTCGGCGAATTAGGAAGGCATCTTAGTCAGGTCACCAAGTCTAGGGATAATTACCCAAGAATCATTTGAAGGTCTAGATGACTTGGATCTGGAAACCTTGTACAAGAAAGAGTAGTCCTCTCAGGTTTCGAAGTCATGGGAGTTCGAAGCCCCGAGAGGTTGAATCTCGTGAATCAAGCTCATAAAGGATAGCGAGCCCAAATATCGAAAGAGAATACCCCATCGTCTGGTAGATGAATGGTCGGAATCCTTTCGGAAATACCCCAGATTTGTGAAGACCGATGGATCTAGAGGAGGAGCGCAGGCGTTAACACCTCGACCCCTTCAGCCTTCACAAGTAGCGATGGGATCCAAGACCGCAGATCCAAGGATCTGTCAGAGCTCTATTGAGCCATCAGATCTGGAGGCATGGATCAACATCCATTGATCTCGAGGTAAGGGGCGCATGGTTTAAGTTTTTCGACATTTTGTATACCGGGAAACATAAGAGGGAGAGTCTTTCGACCCCCAGGGACGTGAAACTACAAAAACGTGCCAGCCGTTGGATTTGGAGTGAAGTGGCATGAGAGCCGCTGAATCAAGGATATGTGCACATGGTTTATTCCCTAGAAGGTGCTCATAAGATAAGATCTGAACCGTCGGATTAGGGGAGGCTCACAACCGTTGATCTCATACATAAATTCCCATATCAGGAATTCGGGGATCGGAGTTTCGAAAGGTAAGGAAACTCTCTGCTGTGGATTTTCGCGAATCGTGAAATCTCGAAGAGCGAAAGGAGTAGGACCCAATCCTTGGAGGAGGGTCATATGGCCCCATAGAGATGAGGGATAATAACTGTTGGGCCCCAAACGAGTTTCGGGGTTTCGGGACTCAAGAGGTAGAGTTGCATGGTCAACACAACTCCCGGAATCACAAAGAGAGAAATGTCAAAAGGTGGGTCCCAAGTATCAGTCAGAGGATACGTGCGGTGGAAGTCAAAGGAGTGGTCAGAGTTCTGGAAACCTTTCAAGTTCCGGGGATTCGAAAGGGAAAGGAGGAACGCTTGCATCACGATTCCCAGAATCGCGAAACCCCAAAGGCATTTATAGGAATAGCACCAGGTCATAGGACCGATCGTATGAAAAACGACTCAAGGGAGGAGCTAAGGATTTATTAGACCCTTTCGGGTTTCGGCATTTCGAAAGACAAAGAACAGGGGAGCGCTTGCATTGCAATTCCCTGAATCATGAAAGTCGGAAGAACCTTTTTTGGTAAGGTTTGTGGTCATAGCCAACGATCACATGGAGGAGGATAAGGGAAGGGATGGTCTGCGCTAGGCCCCATAGAAATTCGGGGATTCTGTCACTCAAAGAAAAGACAAAAAATCTAGGTTGTCGTAGCGGGGGTGTGACACCATTAAATAATGTTTCTCTTTGCAAAATGGATTGAAAAGGTACTTGAAAGAAAACACATAAATAGTAGGTAGTCACAGCAAAATCTTTACCGCTCGAGAATCTATTATCCATGGGCAACCATTGATTCTCAATGTCTACAATTCATTCAAGCAAGATGAAAAATAGAGTGTAAAACAAGGGAAATCACAATCTGATAAAACAATTGTCATAAATATTCAATGTCAGAAGTGATCACATAATAAAATGCCCTCAGGTTTACAATGGCTCACACAGGTTTTCTACCTCCTTAATTTCCCTCTCGAGCCTCCTACCCCCTCCTCGCCATCCAAAATGATGGTTTAAATAATCATAACAATAAACAAATTGTTGTTGATTTCTAGGAACAAAAAACTAATAATAAAAAGAAAAAGAAAAAATCATTTCTAATCAATTTTCGAAGCTCTTGAACAGTTGAAATTGTTGGTGAAATTTGTTGATAATATCTGTCAATTTCCATTTATCTCTTGATTTTATGCTTGAAACTTGGAACTGCTTAGTGTTTTGTGCTCTAACTGTGGAATGATTTGATTTGAATGCCTCTTTTACTACCATTTGTCCCCTATCTACTGCCAAGTGTCTCGAGTTGTTCAAGCTATTGGTCAAAAAACTGTTAGAATCAAATCCCTTTGTATTTGCTGATTTCCTTCCTTAATAAGCTCTTCCATATATATTTGATGCCCGAAAATAAGAGATTTGATGCTTAACTACATGAAAACTGGGATAATCTTTTGACTTTTGTAAATGTCCACATTTCGGGAAATATCAAGCATAAGTTATTCACATATAGCCAGTGTATAGATGCTATGTTCTTCAATAAGTTCATCCTTCTATTGTGCTTGAACAAATCCTAGGAATCCAAGAAAAATGTAGTGCTAACTTATCCTTCTCCCTGTGGCTATCCTGGAAATCTTGAATATCTACCTCATCTCCTCTTTGGATACCCTAATTGTTGAGTTTATACCTTTTGTTGATATTATGGTAGCTGCGGGAGGTATTTACCTCCACATGTAAACCTGACGAGAATAGAAGACTCCGGGAACAAGAGAAACCCTAATGAGTTGGCTAATAACCCTAGAAGACTTGTCGGCTCAAGAAGATAATTTATATTAGGTTATTAGCCTCCAAGAGAAGAAGTCGACCAGAAGAATTAATATATACTGAATAGATAGGTACCTAGATGGAGAAGTCGGCCCCAATAAGTTTGCCAGAACCACTATAAATATAGGGCGCCAGTCTCTCAATTGACACATCTCAGCAGTTGCAAAGAGCCAGTTCTGTGCAGTGTAGTTGCAGTCTTGTGCGCAGGTTTGGAGGAGAGCTGTTGGTCCAGCTATTGTAGCTAGCAGTTACGTTTTGGCTTGAACTATCTCTTGGCTAGGGTTTGGAACATCTGATCAACCTTTGTTGATGCGCTATCCTTGGGGAAAGGTGCGCTACCCTTTGTTTGGCTATCTAGCCTAGGGTTTGCTTTTGGAGTGATTCTCTGTCAAGGTTAAGGTGCTAGGAGGGTGGCTTTGGCCTATGGTTGGGTGACAAGGGTATTGTCAATGGTAAAAAAGGCACACATCATTCATATTCTAACAGGTTATGGGCCCGCCCATCCTTCACTCAGTCTAAACGCTGGAAGGAAACATAGCTGCTAGGATATTGAGCTCGCTGAGGAATTTCTGCTAGGGTTACTAGCATAAGCAACTTCCAAGACACTGTCGCTAGGGTTACTAGCAGGAGTAGTTGCAGAAACCCTAATCCTCTTGTTGAGGCACCTCAAGCGAATGGATTGACCTAATCTTCAAATAGATCAATGCGCTCTAGCCCAACGCATCTCCTGATACTCTTAGCAAGCCAAGACGTAAAGTTTGAGTTTATGGTCAAATCTAGTGTTTGACCAAGTTAAAGCAGCCATGACTTATTCTATGAAGTCAGAGAACAAGTTAGATGGAGCCTCTAACTTTAGAGTGTGGAAGACAAGGATTGACCTCATCCTTGCCAGGAATAAAGTGTTGGATATTGTGAAAGGAAAGATCGTGAAGCTAGAGTTTGAAGAAGTAAAAGAGAAGGAACCGCAGAACGTTGTAGCTATGGAGAAGTTCAAAGATATCAATGCTATGAGTATCATAGTGGAATCTATAAAAGACCACTTGATACCCTACATCTCCCATATTGACTCAACGAAGAAGATGTACGATGCCCTAACAAATCTCTTCTCAGTCATAAACATTGGACAAGTAACGAGTCTGAAGAATGAGCTCTGTGACATGAAGATGAATGATGATGACAACATAACATCATACTTTGTGAGAATCTCTCAGTTAAGAGATCAACTACAAGCTATTGAAGAGATCATCTTAGAGAAAGATTTGGTAAACATAGTACTCAATGGTCTTCCCAAGACGTGGGATGCATTTTCCGCAAGCATGAACACAAGAAAGGAGTATCCGACATTTGAAGAACTTTGGATTTGTTGTGCTCAAGAAGAATCAAGGATCAATGTAAAAGAGAAACCCCAAAAGAAGTACAATGATCAAGCCTTCACAACAAGATTCAAGAACTTCAGGAACAAAAGGAAGTTTGGCTCAAAGAGGAAGCCAAATCAAGAGAAAGACATTTCAGAAGTACAATGCTTAAACTGTCGAAAGTATGGTCACTACAAGAATCATTGTCCCGAGCTACATAAAAGGAAGGAGAAACACAAAGCATCGATTTCCAAAGAAAAGGAACCCACAAAGAAGGCTAAGTAGGATGGAAGAGACTTCTTCTTCTAAAGGTAACAAAACTCTTCTTATTTCTTGTACATATCTTGTACATATCCACAAGATATCTATGATACATCAACAATCTGGACCATTTCCCATGTTCACCACAAGATATGTACAAGAAATAAGAAGAAGAAGTACATATCAACAATCTTGTACATATCAACAATCTTGTACATATCTTGTATATCTATCTCTTGGAAGATAATGTATTCCAAGAAGAACTATACCTATGGAAGAACAACAAGATAAGAATGGATATCATTAGATAATACACATGAAAGGATGAAATACAAGTCATGTGGAAGCTATTGCAAGATAAGCTGAATCAATCATGAAGAGACTTAGAAGAAGCAAAGACAGAAAGAAGTCAACAATCAAGAGGAAATTGGAAAAAGAGTTATGACGTTTTGTAGAAGACAACAAGATGGAAGCATGGACTCTGTTAGACAAGAGAGCGAATTATATATTGTAGAAGACAATAAAGATGGAGATGGAAGCGTGGAATCTGTTATATGGAGGGAGCCGATTATATGCACTCATACATGGAGCAAGGATTAGGAGGGAGCTAATCCTATGATCCATTGAAGATGATGAAGTATATATCCATGATAGCAGCCATGAAAGATAGTATGTATCCTTCAAAGAGAAGCCTTAAAGTATCCCTAGTTGTTCATCCACATCCATGATCCTATGATGGAATCCTTAGGGCATGAAATCTATGAGAAACTCCACGGACCCGAGAACTAAAGAAACACATGAAGATTTCAAGAAAGAAAGAGAAACTAGAACAACCAGTCATTGTATCAAGAATCACAAGATTATCAACCTGATATAAACTCAATAAAAGCAATCAAGTAGAGGAACTAAAAGTCGTGATGAAGAACAGTGCATGGAAGACTTATGAATGAAAGCATTGCGAGATCCAAAAACTAGAGGTTCTCCCAGATGGAGGGAGAAGACTATGATGATTACTTGCTCCAGTAAACCAGACTTGTCTCCACATGAGTCATTATATCATCTGAAACATCCATGAGTTGGATTTCTACATCAGATGAATACAAGAATGTTCTCCAAAGAAATTGAATAAAGAGCGTATGAAGAGCAATCTCAAGACTTTGAGGTATACCAGAAAGAGACCCTTGTATGCAGATAGAAGAAGATAACTTTGTGGAGAACCTCCAATGCACAACAGAAGCGTGGTGAAAATTTCCTACAACGTCAAAATGATTACTTAGTAGATTAGATCTCATGATGACAAAAAAAGTACCATATGGATATGTTCCAGCTTTTCCAACAATGATATACTCTATTGTTCAGAGCTACATGAAGCCTTCACAGAAAATCAGTGTTCCAGACTAAATTACATTTGAAATCAAGCATTACATTATCCGTGATGAAGTCCAGAAAGGAGAAAGTGGTTCTCCAATACATATCTCCACAGATGAGAAGATAAGCAGACATTTTTGTAAAGCTTCTATCCAAGATGAAAGAGTTTGCGTACTCAATATGGAGCTCGTGGAGATGACTTCCTTATTGAAAAAGGAAGAGATGACTCCCAGGTTGGGAGGGTGCACTGAAAATATTATTGAAGACATTCATTTTCAAGATTGAAAAATAGTCCATCTTGGACAGATGCTTTCCTATTCGGAAAGTGGATTGAGATTTCTGATGGATAGCAATTTCCCATTGTGGTGAACATGGGAAATGGTCCAGATTGTTGATGTATCATAGACAATGACTTCCCATTGTGGTTAACACAGGGAGTGGTCTAGGGAAGTCTCTCTTCTTGAGGGTTACTCAAGAAGACTGGCCCGCCTCGTCGGACAATGATTTCTCATTATGGTTAACATGAGGAATGGTCTGTTTTGGAGGTTGATACAAGATAGTCTTTTCCTCTTGTGGTTAACAGAGGAAATGGTCTGGACAGTCATTCCTTAGGGTTTATACATTCTCTCCAGGGTGCACTTTGATTAGTGTAGGAGGAATGGCCCAGGGTGGGGAATGGTCCAGGCTCAACAATCAGGGATAAACATTCCTTATGGTTTATATATTCTCTCCAAGGTGCACTTTGATTAGTGTAGGAGGAATGGCCCAGGGTGGGGAATGGTCCAGGCTCAACATTCCTTAGGGTTTATACATTATTTCCAGGGTGCACTTTGATTAGTGTAGGAAGAATGGCCCAGGGTGGGGAATGGTCCAAGTTCAGAAGATAGGATAGTTATTCTTCCTTGCTTGAGAAGAATAGTTGAGATATCTGATTGTTCTACTCCGAGGGCAGATATTCTTTCAGATCTCACAGATGTGAGTGAAAGATTGGCCCAGATGATTCAGTTTATATCATAACATTGTTTCTGTGCACGTTGCTATCAGATGTTTGTTATGAAGACTGTATGACAGTAGATGTAGACTACTGTGGTGGATATGTTCCACTGTTTGTGATTATACGTTGTTGATCAAGTACTTGTGTGTTACTTGGTGTGGTAGTGTACCACTGGATCGTAGTTATGTACTACTATGGATAAACGCAGTTGTGTTCTATTTTTGTTCTAATTTTCTTGAAGACTATCAACAGTTTATTGGAGATAATCATCAACCAGATGAATGATGAACAGAGATTTTCCAGACGGAAAATAGTTCAGAGCATTTACTCTTTTAGATTAGAAGAATGGCTCTTGTATCACTTTGTGGAGTGAGCATCATGTCTGATTACTCAGATAGAGTATGGTTTCGAGAAATGATGCATCTGATGACACTGTTGGTGATGGTTATGCTCATGATCTAGTCATGAGATAGTCAAGACGAATATGTTGATGCTACCGGGTGAATGGTATGTTTTTGTGCTCAAGACCATTACCTATAAATACCTCCCTAGCTAGGAGGGAGTGTTGATATTATGGTAGCTGCGGGAGGTATTTACCTCCACGTGTAAACCTGACGAGAATAGAAGACTTCGGGAAGCAAGAGAAACCCTAATGAGTTGGCTAATAACCCTAGAAGACTTGTCGGCTCAAGAAGATAATTTATATTAGGTTATTAGCCTCCAAGAGAAGAAGTCGGCCAAAAGAATTAATATATACTGAACAGACAGGTACCCAAATGGAGAAGTCGGCCCCAATAAGTCTGCCATAACCATTATAAATATAGGGCGCTAGTCTCTCAATTGACACATGTCAGCAGTTGCAGAGAGCCAGTTCTGTGCAATGCAGTTGCAATATTGTGCACAGGTTTGGAGGAGAGCTGTTGGTCCAGCTGTTATAGCTAGCAGTTACGTTTTGGCTTGGACTATATCTTATCTAGGGTTTGGAACATCCGATCAGCCTTTGTTGATGTGCTATCCTTGGGGAAAGGTGCACTACCCTTTGTTTGGCTATCTAGCCTAGGGTTTTCTTCTAGAGTGATTCTCTGTCAAGGTTAATGTGCTCGAAGGGTGGCTTCAGCCTATGGTTGGGTGACAAGGGTATTGCCAATGGTAAAACAAGCACACATCATTCATATTCTAACACCTTTGACGGAGGATTTAAATCAAAACTTGTTGATTTGATTTCATGAATACTTGGTCACTAATTTTGAATGTCTAAGATATGCTTCATTTCTAATTATAGGCCAAGCACCTTACTAATATGCCTAAGAATATTGCAACATGGGGCTGATTTATTGCCTTAAGAATAAAGATATGTTTGCCACATTTGCCCCCTAAAAAGCTTGAGGTAGAGACCATTTATCATTCTTGAAAAACTCCAGCTAGTATGGCGCTTATGGTATCTACAAGAGAAAAACCCACCATATTTGCAACTCCTTATCCCAGGTGACTTGTATTAACATTAATTCCTGTAATAACTCTTTCTCTGGATGGCCAGGAGTGTGATCTCTTAACCTTCACAATGTCTTTAGAACCTCAATCTGAAAAGATCGATACCCTGTAGCAACATTTGAATTTTTTGAAGATGCACTAGAATTGATAGGCAACTCATCTAATATCTGTCAGAAAATACACTCTGTTTCTAAAATGTAGTGTCATTTTCTCCTCTATCCAAAACTAGGGTTTTAAATAATACTATACTGGAAGCTCGAGCTCTGTTCTTCTTGGTGCACTATGAATGCTTGTCCTCCTGGCATCTTTGTTGTTGTAAACTAAACACTTTCAATCTCTTTTGAATGTCTACATATTACTCTTCTGGAATATCTTGATTATCATCTTGTTGCTTTGTCCCTGGAAATGTCACAACTGAAAATCGATGCACAAAAAATATGCTTCTGAAGCCGATCCTTTAAAATTATAACAACTACTTATTTCTGATCCATCGCCAAGGTATATGTCTCTTTTAGAAGCTAAAGCAAATACATCATTCATCAAGTCAACCCATTTTGTTTGCATATGATGCTTAAAATAGGTCTTAGGCACTTGCATTCCATTTGACATCCTTGCAGTTGCACTTATGCTAGATCCACAATAAAAAGTAGTATTTTTGATCAGTCTAAACAGATCCACTGTCCTGGTGAATTCTCTTCTTGTGTCCCTTTGGAAACTTCTTTACTTATGGATAGGTCTCAATGATTCTTTCCTCGTGGCATGAGCTAATTGATGGACACCTGCGCAACATCCTCGCGACCTGGCTGTGGTCTATTTGCAATTATACTCATCGCTTTGCTTTTCTTCTTGACAATTATTCATGGACATCGAACCTCCACATAACATTCGATGAGTGTTTCTTCCATTGAAATTTGACTTGTAATGCTGTCAGTCTTTAGTATCACTATCAGGCTCTTGTAGTTCAAATTTTAGCATCAATGACATGAATGCATTGTGGTGAACACAAAACTTTTGATGCTTCGTGGGCTCCTCCTCTGCATGACTTAGCTTTCACTTGGTGCTTAGCACTAGGCATTGGCTAGGCTTTGATTTGACTTGTGCTATGTTGCTAACTCGTTTGTGTGTTAATTGTAGGTGCACTCGACTCTGGAAATTTGCCCTCAAGCCAATATTTTACTGCAATAAACATGAAGACAAACTGACCTTTTTCCAAGATGATCATCAAGCCCGTTACAAAACTTTGAAAGTAAAGTAACAAACTGACAAGATAAGCCACAATTGGCCTTTCATGACCATTTAAATTTGCCAGAAATTGCACTTTAGCCAATAATCCATAATCTTTTTAATTAACGCCGATTTTACATCAGTTTTAAATCAACGCTCCATAAAAATTTTCATAAGCACATTTAGGTGCCAACAGGTAGGATCACTGAGAGAAACATAATCACAAGATACACAACATTTATCATGGGAAACCCTCATGGGGGAGAAAACCCAACAAAAAATTCCTTAATATAGATTGCCAATACAATGCCAAGATAAAAGACCAAACACTAGAAAATAACCAAGACTGAGCAATGCACCTCTCTCTTCCTTCTCCCAACTGCAACTATCTCCAAACTTGTGCACTTTTTGAGTGGCTTGAGTGAGTGAGCTAATGAGGTGCCTTCCACTCTTATTTATACTAGCTGGCAGGCACTAGGGTGGTGTCTCTTCACTGGGCAGGGTTGACATCTTCAATTAGTGGCTAAAACCACTTTAATTAGGCCCGGGGCCGACTTCTTAATTAACAACATATAATTAGGGTTTGACCAATCCACAAAAGGGGATTTGGTCTAATACAAAGCCCGAGATAATAAATCCACAAAAGGGGATTGATCTATAGTATAATAACTCAACAATAAGTAGACTATTCTTTGGGCGATGGGTGGAAGCTTTGACGATGGTGGATGAGACCGGTGAGGTACGACTGTTGACAGGTAGGGAATTAATGCTTGCGACCTCTCTCTCCAAGCCTTGATTGAATTATTTGGGGGTTTGGTGGGAACCCTTCCTAGATTCGAGGCGTTTCTCAGGTCAAAAGTGAAGTTTCTTGATCTCCAGGGTTGCTGTTTTCTACACCTGGTGGTTCGGGCTGGAGATGGTGGGAGACGCAGGCTCACCGTAGAGATCGGGTGTTGCGGTGGACATTTTTGGGATTGGGGACCCAACTCCCTCTGTCTGTTTTCCTTTGGGGTTTGAGCGGGCGAACCTAGAGGGTTTTGTAAACAACTAGACATCTTGCCAGGAATTGGGGATTCACACCACTCTGGCCTTGTCGTATTTGAATGGGTTGGATTTTGAGTTGTCGATGGCTACTTTGTCGCGTATTATTCCTAGGGTGGAACTCCCTTGGGGCCTGTCAAAGGGGGACTTTACTTGCTTTGGATTCGAGTTGAGAACTCTTTTGGCTGACGACTGCTGGGGCACACAACCAAAAGCCTTAGAGGAGGCAATTTCTTGTGCACATTTCTCTCCTTTAGAATTAATTTCTGACCCTGGGTCATTTCCGAAAACGACATAAATTGTTGGAGGTCTCTTTGATAAGGCTACTTCTCTAGAATGAGTTACAGGGCCGCTTTTGTCTCCACCCCATCCAGGCTCCTTAGATACAACCCGTGGGGGAGGCCGTGGCCGTGGTCATTTGGAAGATTTTGGATCTTCAAAGCGTCAGGTGAACAGAGGCCCTCATTGTGTAAAAGAAAGAACTGACTTTGAGCGACTAGTATTCGGTGAAGATATTGATGTGGATCGAGTGGTTGAATTCTCAGAGTTGGCAGTGGTGGGTCACGCGTGAGGGAAGCGATTGGGCTCTCCCTTCTTGCGGTCCTAGATGGAATCTTCTTGGGGCTCAAATCTCCCTGTATTACCTAGTATTCGATTACTCTCTCGTGGCTGGTTCAATTTCATATTTTTGAACACTTCAGATGTCAGCTGGGTACTTTCCAAAACCTAATGTATGGCTGATACACCCATTGTTCTGAAGTGGTCGACTCTGAGCTTTAACACAAAGCGGGAGCGGGTGGATGTGGTCCATGTCTGGGTTCGTCTCCCGGGTCTCCCTATGCAGTACTGGAATCTTGTTTGTTTCTCAGTAATAGGGAACATTTTGGGAGAATATTTGGATGCAAACTTTTCTTTCGAAGAGACAGGCATTATGTCAATGGCCAGGCTCTTAGTGAGGTTGGATCTCCAGCCAAGACTCCTATAGGATCTGACTATTGTGATGACGTCTGGCTCCTTCATTCATCCCTTGGACTACGAAGGTATACCCTTCAGATTCCACAGATGCCATGCTTATGGATATGGCAATGCCGACTGCAAATTTCCCTTCAAGAGAAAGTCACGAGGTTCGGGGGATGGTGGCTTTGATTTGGGGTCCGGCCATGAGGATAAGGGGGTTGGAGGCTCCGGGGGAGCTCATACCATGGCCTCATAGCCCCGAGACTGGGACAGAGATTTAAGACTACACTCTTCTCCTAAGAGAGGTGTTCCTCCGGATGTCCGGGAGATGGTGCAAGCAAAGGTTCAAAAGCCCTCAAACTTGGCTTGCCCTTAGTCGCTAATGGTGCCGGGTAAGAAACAATCTTCCTTTCCCTCATTTTCTTCTACTATTTTTGATTTTTTATTTCCGTCAGGCTCGGTGGGGTTGGATGTTGGTTCTTCAATGGGTCTTCCTTCGCCTTTCCCCTTGCCTCACCTTAAGGCGGATTTTTGCACCCTATCCCTTGTTGGAGCTCTTTTTCCTCCTTCGATTAGTACTCCCTCAGCCCCTTCGAATCAACTGTCAGGGGTTCCCGGGGTGACTTTGGGCCTTCCCTCCATGGTGCCCCTAGAAGGTTTGGGTCTATCAACTCTTTCTCATGTGGTTTTATCTTTGGGACCTAACCTCTCCCTTCCTACTACTTCAGAACTCTACGGGACTCCCTCCCTTTCCAACAACCTTTCTTCTTCTTGTTCCAAATATTCAGAGGGATCCATGATATGTTATTCTCTCCAAAACATGACTGTTTTATCTGGGGATTTGGATTTCTGTGGTGTGGATGACCCACCTGGGTCGGGCTTGGGATCGCTTCCTCGAGCTCCGTCTTTGGCAAGGGGATGCGGTAGGCGATCTCACGTTTTACTGGCACAGGACCGAGCCAAGCTTGATGTGGCCTCTGGCAGACAATCTTCCATTGAATGGGTGCTTAGAGCAATGCAACCCCATGATATGGTCTCCATATGAAAATACTCTCCTATAAATGTAGGGGACTGGCAAGCCCAAAAAAAAAATCATCTCTAAAAAGATTGATTGCTACTAATAATCTAGATGTTCTCTTTCTACAAGAAACCCTAGGGGTGAGTGAACAGGTGGTCTCAACTCTGGAATCCTTATTTCCTGGATGGTCCTTTGCTGATGTGGATGCAAAGAGATGCTCTGGGGGACTAGCCATAGGTTGGTGGCTAAAGAGCTATAAATGTGATTGAATTTGGGGCTTTGAATCGGGTCTTGGACTAAACATGTTCTCAGCAGAATTGGACCACCCCTTTGTACTTATCAATATCTATGGTCCTTATTCTGATAAGAAACAATTATGGGATTCCTTGGATTTGAAATCCTGTCTTACTACATGAGCTATTATTGTGGGTGGAGATCTAAACTTTTCTTTGGGAGCATCTGAATTTTGGGGCCCTCGCAGTACCCTAGACCTTTTGACTAATTATTTTACACACTTGCTAGACCTACATGGATTGTTGGATCTAGATTCGACGAAATTACAGTTGACTTGGTAGAATTTGGGGGTCGGGGATGCTTGTGTTGCAAAATGTCTGGATCGTTTCCTCCTACAGGAAGAGTTAATAGACTCAATAGCACTTGCGCGACAATGGGTAGCTTGTTCCGGTGACTCGAACCACAATCCGATAGTTTTGGAATTGTGTAACAGGATTCAAAGGACTCCAAGCCCCTTCAAATTTTTTGAAGGATGGCTAAAGGATCCTAAGTACCAAGCATTGGTGCGAAATATGTGGACTCCCTTCGGCGGTGAACAAAATACCCAAGCCGCTCTTCACTTTATGGAAAACTTGAGAAAAGTCAAGAAGGAAACTATCTCATGGGCACATGAGAAAAAATTAAAAGAGGATAAGGAGCTTCGTTGCTTAGATAAACTATTGCTGAAGGGGCAGGTCAATCCTGATTGGAGCTTCCACTCTAGGTAGACAAGGGAGGAACTGGTTCAATTGGAACTTCGATGAAGAACTATCTTGGCTGAAAACGAAGCCTTTTGGTGACTTAAAATCCATGCACTTTGGATCGCCAGTGGGGATGAGAACACAATTTTTTTTCACTCTTATGCCAAGGGACGGAAAATGAATAACACAACTTGTGGACTAACCTAGGGATATGGCCAATTTGTCAATACCCTTGAGGGTCTCGCTTCAATGGGATTACACATTTCAAAAATTTGTTCAAGGCACATGCAGGATCCTCCATTACTGAAATTGTGAAAGCGGCTAGGATCTTTCCTAGTTTTGTGGAAGAGGAAGAGCAAGAGTCTTTGATGATGGAAGTCTTTGAAGTAGAATTGTGGGCTGTCATGACCTCCTTCTAGAAAGAGAAGAGTCCATGACCAGATGATTGGCCGATTGAATTCTATTTGGGTTTCTTCGATCTCTTGGGGAAAGACATTTTGACGGTGGTGGAGGAGTCAAGGAAAAACGAGAGTATACATGAGCCTTTAAATGCTACCTTCATTGCATTAATACCCAAATTAGAAAATCCAACTTCCTTTGATGACTTTCATCCGATATCCTTGTGCAATTGCATATACAAAACCATCTCAAAAGTCATCAATCGAAGATTAAAAGACATACTTTCCATGCATATTTCACTTGAACAGTTCAGATTCCTGAAAGGCAGGCAGATCCACGAGGCCATTGAGGTTACTCAGGAAGGACTCCACAATTTAAAAATCAAGAAACTCAAAGGGGCGGTCATTAAAATTGACCTCTAAAAGGCTTTTGACAGAGTAAATTATCTATATATTCGAATGTTGCTGATACACCTCGGTTTTAGGATAGCCTTCATGAATTGGACCATGGCTTGCTTAAATTCAGTATCCTTTTCTATATTGATCAATGGAGCTGCCTCCTCCTTATTTACAGCGGGGCGAGGAGTTAGACAGTGATGCCCTCTGTCTCCACTTCTCTTTCTCTTGGTGGCTAGGTGCTTTAGTCGCTTCTTGATTGAGGCAAAGCTAGTAGGCACCTTCAGAGGCATAAAAATCTCTACAAGACTATACATCTCACACCTTATGTTCGTAGATGACATATTAATTTTTTGCGATGGATCCAGGCAAGATATTCGAAAGCTAAGTGAAGGGATTCTACTTTTTAAACAAGCTACACACATGGAAATCAACAACCAAAAATCCAGTATCACATTGTCCTTTCTATCCAAGGAGGAGTCACTACTCATTACTACTTGGCTCCCCTTTAGGGTTTTTGATCTAGATGATGGATTGAAGCATCTTGGCTTTAAAATGAAACCAAATGACTACTGGAAGACCGATTGGGGGTGGCTTATTACAAAAATTGAAAAAAGGCTCAAGGGATGCAGTCACAGATGGCTTTCTAGGGTAGGGCGACTTGTACCAATTAAAGCAGTTCTAGAGGCCATCCCGATATACTGTATGTCATTAGCATGGATTCCAAAAGGAATTTGGGAGAATATATGGAAGACGTGCTTCCAGTTTTTGCGACAGAGACATAAGGACAAAATTTTTTTACCTTGGGTTCGCTGGGAATGTATTGCAACGCCAAAAGCCCTATTAAAAAATATCTTCACCTTCTGCAAAGCACTTGCGACAAAGTTCTCTTGGCGATTGATAAAGACTGATAGTATCTGGACACAGGTAGCTCAACAAAAATATATAGCTCCACTCTCTATCCTTGAATGGATTTGTACTCCTTCCAAAACATTGTTGACCCTTGACCAAGTTATAAGGATCCTTGGTCATGTTTGACCTATTTGGGGACTTCGATAGGCTGTCAAAGATGGAGCACAAGTCAAAGCAGAGATCGCAAGATCTCGGCCCCTTGTTTAGGGATTTTTGGGTTTTGGGTGTATGTAACGGGTATGGGGATGTCGGCCCATGGGTTTACCCATGTTTAGGCCCACTTTGTAATGTATAAATAGATTTATATGCGATGTAAGAAGGGGCGTGAAGGATGATATAGACATTTGTGTGATGATATGCTAAGTACAAGTGGTAGTTGTACATGATCCGTGCATACTGTGAGAAGCTTGCAAGGCTAAGTGCAAGTGACTGTGTAAAGGCTTTGTGCTGTGACCTAGCTCGAGGAAGGAGGATCTAGTGGAGTGTGTGTAGATCTCTTGTCCTATGTGAAGTAGGGTCTCATGGTTTTGTGCATGTAGAAGATTGACTGAAGATAATAAAAGAGAAGAAGAGTTGGTGGACGTAGCCCTATGCCGGGGGTGAACCATGTATATCCCGTGTTGCTATGCTTTGTGCGATGTATTGATGTGTTTATTTGTTCACTTTCTTAGTGCTTTGGCATAGAGGAATGATAGATAGATCTGTTGATGCTTTGTGCTCAATGATATGGATGAATGCTATATCTAATCTATGTGAATGTGCTTAGTACTTGAATATACTAGATCTGGGTGAATACTGCGCTGATCTCTTGTTAGGATTTATCTGCACTGTGAATTAAGGCTGAATACTAATGATATATAACTGCTAAGTGCTCTATTAAGGTGTTACAATCATAGATCTATGTCCCAGCTAAGGTTGCAGGCAGTGAACTTATGCAACCACCCCTGCCTCTACCTCGAGTGAGACCGTATTTGCTTAACAGGTGTTGCCAAAAGGGTAGGTAGTTAGGGTTTTGTTGGTGTGTTGTTGAAGTGTTGAACCCCGGTTCTGCCCCTATGCCAACAAATGGTTCAGTTGCCAGGACTAAAACTGTGATTGCTGGGAACTGAAGAAAAGAGAAAGCTCTGTGCGTAGATCTGTTTCCCTAGTGCACAATATTCTACTTGACTTGTGAAGCTCTGTGATAAGAAGAGAAGCCAGATCTGAAGAAAAGAGGTAAGATCTGAACGCTTTGCGCTCTGATAGAGGTAAGAACAGTGAAAATTTTTAAGATTTGAAAGCTTTGTGCTCTAAGAAAAGAAAGATAAGTGGAAAATTTTGTTTCGACAATATGAATCTAGGCATATTTGATAAATTTTGTCCTAGCTTGAAAACTAGGGCACAATTAGAAGAAATAAGATTTTATATGAGTAGCTTTGATAGAAATAATGACAGATATGTTATTCCTATGCATAGAAAGAATGTTTGGAATAACAAATGGATGCAGGATCCTAGAAATAATTTTTTGTAAGTTAGTCACTGTGATCCTAGTGCGCAGTACATGAAAGGTTGGGGATCATTTCAGAGAAAGTGAGGATTAATTATTTGTTACAGTTGCAGAAGACCAGAACATCTTGCTAGGGAATGCCCTGATAGAAGACTTAGTTGTCTTTGTTGTAAATCTATGGACCATGAAGTTTTGGATTTCCCTAGAATGATTGCTAAGGTTGAAAGGATGAATATGAGATCAGAAAACCCCGAGGAAGATCAAGAAACTAAGACCATGCCAGAATCCCAGAAAGAGTCAGAGAATGTATCACTACGAATGAAAGAAACCCCGAATGATCACAAAAATGTCAACTTATCAGAGATCTTCAAATAAAAAGAGTGTGTAGAAGCAAGAATAGGAGACTTCGACATATACTGTGTTTTGGATGAGGAAACATAGGTAAATATCATGACATAAAGAACCTGGGAAATTTTGGAAAAGCCTGCTATGATTCCTTTATTGGGAGGCATAGGATTATTTAGAGGAAAGTTTATAACCCTATGTGGAAGACTCACCCAGATATCTATGAGTGCTCATGGAACTTCGACAGAGGAAGAATTTGAGGTTGTTAAATTTGTTGAGAACAATGCCTCATTCGCTATGTTGTTAGGAAAACCCTGGATTGAGAGAGATTAGATACAGAGAAAAGAAGAAGAGGCCCTAGAACAAAAAAAGAAAGAATTAAAAGATTTCATGGCTAGGAGAATAACATGCTTGGTAGAAGAACAAAAGGACAAGTCGAAGCAACTTAGGACCAGAGACCGGGTTGTCGAAGTTGGAAGAACACAAGAAGACTCACAGAAGAGTGGAGCACCTACCTCATACAGAGAAGAAGTATTTCCCTTGAATCCTACAAAAGAATCTCAACAACGCGAAGTTATTATGCCAAAACGAGATACGAATCAGAATGGAAAGAGAAATACCGAGACAAAGATCACAAGGAAGAAGGCTAAAAAACTCAGTAAGAAAAAAACAAGGATCAAAAAGTTGCAAAAGGTTCCAAAGGGGAATTCACAGAAGGAAGGATTGCAAAACTAGAACTTCATCGGGATATCAGAACAACACCACGTGGCACTTCACCACGACAAAGCGATATGACCGTTGGAAGCATTATAATCGTTAGATCGACACCCGAATGGTTAAAACAATAGTTATGATCAGAAAGCTCATCATCAGACCATTGGGACTGCATCGCAACAGACATAACTACATTGATGAAGGATTCTTTCCTGTTGGAGAGATCCGTTACCTCGCTGTCTACTTAGTCCGTCGACTGTTGCACCAAGAACACTTTTGCGAATTGTATCCGCACCAACTAGAGAATTCATTGCTACCATTCCGTGTTTACTGAGATTTCACCACCTGTTCTATTGCATTGAGCTTTCATTCATCGATCTAAGTTATCTGATCGAGAGTGTGTATGTCAGACGAACTCAGAGAAGCTGAAAAGTGTGTAGAAGAAGTCTTAATTGATCTAATGTCTGAAAAAGTAATGTCCACAGGGATTCAAGCTTCATTGACAAGAGGAGTGAAAGCCTCTCCGTTGACTGCTCGCGGATCTGGGCCATCCTGAGCTGCAGCCAAGAAAAGAACCAAGCATCAAGATGACTTGGTGAATAAAAACTTAATCCTAACTATCCCACCTAACTACATCCCGCTTTTGGCTGGTGCGGTGAGTCGTGGCAGTGTCCCCAGAGACTTTGATTACACCCTAGTTACTGTGTACCTCCCGAAGGGGATACATGTAGTTAGAACACAACAGAATAAGATCGCGACATTAAAATTCAACACTTCAACCTAGGGGACCGCAAGAACCACAATATGCTTGCCCCTCACAGGTACTTGACTAGGATGAAGGGGAAGAACTCGAGGATAAACCCCCAACCATGCACTATGAACCTCGTGCAGTCCACAATCTTGAATGTGATGAAGATTCCACATTTTGGAAGGCACCAAGAGGTTAACGCGTGTGTTAAGCTTCTGCTATCGTGCTACCATGGTGGCTATCTATGGATAGACATACACATCACAGTCAATCCGACATTGATCCATAGGATCACCGGATTGAGCATGCAGGGACTAGACCCACAAGACTTCTACCCAGGGAAGGCTGTAGATTGTGCCCTGGCACAAAGTATTAAGGATACCTATGGCGATGTAGAAAATGGGACGCAAGGCTACAAGGTAGCTTCCATACAGAATGGCGCAGTGCGCCTGACCTGCCAGCTGATCATAGGAAAGCTAGTGAGAAAGAACATACCTACATAGGTCATGGGGCTTGTTGTCACAGGGGCAGACCCAGGGTTCAATGCTACAACAATGGACCAACAAAACCCTAATTACCGGCCCTTTCGGCAACACCTGTGAAGCAAATGAAGTCTCACCCGACGTAGAGGCAGGGGTGGTTGCAGGACTCAGATGTATGTAACCTTAGCTGGGACACAGATCTATGATTCTAGCACTTAACAGAGCACTCAATAGTTAACATTCATCAATATTCAGTTTTAGTTATAGCGCAATTAAACCCTAATTACAGAACATCACAGTATTCAACTAGATCTAGCCTCTAGCAGCACTTAGCACGACGAAACCTATCAGATCTAGCAAATTCAAGCACTAAGCATATGTATATCAGTGAGATCTAACATCCATCCATATTATTAAGCACTAAGCATCAACAGATCATTCATCTATATTAAAGCACTAAGCACATTAACATACAAACACATCAAGACATCGCATAAAGCAGAGCAACTCAACATGTACGTGGTTCACCCCCACCCTGGGGCTACATCCACCAACTCTTATTTTATTTATTATATTCTTCAATCAGTTTCATGCATAGAGCCTCAAAAACTCTACTTCGCAGAGGATAGGAGATCTATGCAGCTCGCTAGATCCTCCTTCCCCGAGTAGGTCTAAGCACACACGCTTCCACAATTTCTTATAATGAATTGCACTTAGCTTTGCAAGTCTCACATAGTATGCACAAAGCACTTACAACTATTGATCACACAGATCGAACTGTAGCACTTAGCCATTCATTTCTCTATATGCTCACTACATCGCCTTAGCATCTATTTATACATACAAAATAGTCCTAAACATGGGTTAACCCATGGGTCGACATTCCCATACCCGTTACATAAGCCCAAAACCCTAAAAGGGGCTGAGATCCTATGATCTCTGCTTCATCTTGCACTCTGCCTTTGACAGCCTGTCGAAGTGCCAAAAATAGGTCAAACATGACCAAGACTCTTTGAAACTTGGTCAAGGGCCAACAGGCCCCCAACACTCACCAGTGACTCGTCTTGAGTCACTCTGATCGGACTAGTTCTGCTTCAAAATCCTTGAGCTTGGCTCAAGATACTTCGACTTGTTGTTGTGCCACGACTTCTTGTTCAACAAACTTTTGTATGACAGTTTCATTGACAGATCCCTCTAGGCGTTGTTCAGTTGTACTGATGACCTGCTCCAATTCTGCTCCTCAAACTTCAATCTCTGTGAACAGTTGGTAAGCCTTATCCTATACAAGTTGGAGCCTCTGAGTCACTTCCATGAATTTGCTCTGGATAGTGTGGACTTGTTTTTGGGCAGTGCGCTGCTCTTGGGATCGCTTCATTCTTTCCATAGCTGAAAGGGGATTCAACTGTGCCTGTACAATTTCTACTTGATAATTCACCTCTTGGAGCTGCGACTCAAGTG
Organism: Picea mariana; assembly: GCA_032191745.1. Classification (NCBI taxonomy): domain Eukaryota; kingdom Viridiplantae; phylum Streptophyta; class Pinopsida; order Pinales; family Pinaceae; genus Picea; species Picea mariana. Next base: position 227,372 of record JASDQU010100788.1, read on the forward strand.
CCTTCAGTTATGGATTCTCAGTGAGTTGCTCATAGGTCTGGGCACTGTGATCAATGAGTTTCTTACATTCCATGGCAAGGGCCTTTATTCTCTCAATTGCGCTTCGAGCAGTTGCTTCTCTTTGGTCCCTCACATCCTGCGGGGTGCTGGGCACTATGTGGAGCTCTAAGTATGTGATTCATTGCCGTAGCTACTGGATAGATTCTGTGAGCTACTCTACTTGATGTGTGACTCACTCTTCGGCTTGTAGCTCTAAGCCTGTCATAGAGCGGAGTGCTCTGTTGATTTCTTCTTTCACTTCGAGTAGCTCTGCGAGCAACTATTTTTTTTCTTGTTGCATTTGGGCTTTCTCTTCTTCAAACTTTGCTTGGAGAGCAACCTTCTCCTACTCTACAACTCTGCGTTGTTCTACACGTATGCCTTGCACTTGCTTTTGTTTCTTCTTGAGCGTGATGAAGGCGAGCTTCGACCACATCAACTGGTCAGTGGAGTTGGGCTGGCTCATTTCCCAACTCTGGTTCTCCTAATGGCAGGGGCACAGTGGAGACTGCGCAACTGGACTGAAGGGCCTGCTATACCCCTCGGATTTCGACCTCAATTCTATCATACATTTCCTCCTACTTGGCTTCTTGTTTCTCCATGATTTCCAGCGAAGCATTGTTGAGAGCTGCGATGATGAAGTCAAAATCATCGGCAATAAGCACAGTCTTCATCTTGGTCACGGTGGCTTTCGATTTCTTCTGGGAAGAAGGTTTTGAGGGAGAACCCATCCTCTTCTTCAAGGGGTCAACCTTGTCTCTGGGCGGTGTTACTTCGCCTAGCTTCTTTTCATCTCCTTTTCCATTTAGTTCTTCTACTTCGTCATCACCCCATCGGTCAGGTGATACTGAAGTAGTCTTTCTTGAGGCACTGCTTAAATCTTGGACCTCTTCGGTCTTCTTTGTTCTGTTGGGTCTGGGTGTATCTTGTTCTTTATGTGTGGTCTTTGGGCTATCAATGTCAGACATATCTACAGCTTCTACGAAAATAAGGAGGTTTTCAGACCATTCCTTAGTGATCTCCTCCAGGTCTTCTTCCGTGAGCTTGTAGTACGATTGAAGCTGCTCCTTATGTTCATTGGATCACATTTTTATGTAGATGAAGTGTCGATCTGTGCAGAACTTCATTAGGGGTTGGAACCTCTGTAGGGTGTTCTGAGTCATGCGAGGTTCAACTTTGATGGCTCTCTTCAGATGCAAGTAATAGGTGTGAAAAACAACGTTCGACTGCCACTATTTGTTCATATCACTCGAGTACCAAAGGGTAGTGAACATCGCAGCAAGCGGCTCGAATGGTTCAATATCTGGGAAGGTCGCACCTTCTGACATCTACCAGGAAACAAAGGCGATGAGGATCAGGAGCCAGCTAAAGTGAAACTTGTAGGTCTGATCCTGTGCTTCATGCCAGTCTAGTTCCAGTTGATTAACTAGGTACTTCACCCAGTTCATCTGTAAGCCTTCCACACACTTCCCTGCGAGGTCAACGATAAAGCCTGTGACCTGCGTAGGTCTGTTCTTCCTTACTAACTTTCTGACTATTAGCTAGCAGGCTAAATGCACTATGCCATTCTAGATGGAGGCTACCTTTTATCCTCGCGTTCCCTTTTCAACATCGCCGTATGTATCCTTGATCTTTCGTGCTAGCATGCGATCTATGGATTTTCCTGGATAGAACTCCTACGAGTCGGGTCCTTGCATACTTAATCCCGTGATCCTATGGATCAATGTCGGATCGACTATAATATGACGGTCTATCCATAAGTAACCGCCATGGTAACATGAAAGTAGTAGCTTGACATAGGCATTCACTTTCTGGTGCCTTCCGAAGTTTGGGATCTTCATTACATTTAACAGGGTGGACTGCGGGAGGTTCATTGTCCACGGTTGGGGGATTATCTTTGAGTTATTCCCCTTCATCCCGGTCAAGTATTTATATGGGGCGATCATGCTATAGTTTCTACGATCTCCGAGGTTGAAGTCACTAAACTTCAACGCTGAGATCTTGTCCTGCTGTGCTCGAATTGCGCGTTTCCCCTTTGGGACATACGCAGTAATCATGGATTATTTGAAATCTCTTGGCACACTATCTCGACTCACCGCGCTGGCCAGAGGAGGGACGTAATTGGGCAATATGGATGGGATCAACTTCACATTTTCTAGGTCATCTCTGTGTTTGGTTCTCTTTTCTGTTGATGGTCGGGATGATCCAGCTTCGTGAGCGGTCGATGGAGAGGCTTGCAATCCTCTCATCGATGACACTTGAATACTTGCAGACATTTCTCTTTTAGACATTACTCTTTCAGTCATTAGGTCAATGAGAACTTCTTTGACAATTTTCTCTGCAGCGCTAAGCTCGTCCAACATGCACGCTCGTGCTTGAATATCTCGGGTTCGAAGAGTAACTGTTCAATGAAATAGGATGAATGGCAATAACACGATGACCACTATGCAAAATCAATTATTCCACAGGCTTAGATTCACGGTTAGAAAAAGTGTTCTCATTGCGTGGCACGACGGGATAACTAGATAACTTGGCAATAGATCTCTTGCAACGATTGAGAAGCCTTCATTAACTCAGTTCTGTCCATTATGGCACATTCCCAATGGTTTGGTGGTGAAATTTCTAATCATAAATGCCTTTCCACCCCTTCGAGCCATTGGTCTAACAGTTATACTTTCCCCAACGACTATATTTCTTCACCATGGCGAAGTGCCATGTGATGCTGTTCTGATATCCCGACGAAAGTCCGATTTTGCAAATTTTCCTTCTGCGAGGTTCCCTATGGAACCTTCTATAACTTTTCGATTTTAGCTCTCTTCTTAAATTTCTAGCCTTCTTTCTAGTGAGCTTTGTCTCGGTATTCCTTTTTCCATTTTGATTCTTATCTTCTTTCGACAGAGTAACTTTGCGCTGGTAAGATTCTTTCCTAGAAATCAGGGGTAATACTTCATCTGTATCTGGAATAGGTACTTCAGTTTTCTGTGAATCTTCTAGTGTTCTTCCTACTTCAACATCCACGTCTCTGGTTTTAAATAGGTTCACTTGGTTCTGTTGTTCTTCAATCAAGTCTGTGATCCTCCTAGTCATGAAATATTTTAACTCTTGCTTCTTCTTCTCTAAGATTTCTTCTTCTTTTCTTCTGGCTTGATCTCTTTCAATCCAAGGTTTTCCTAGTAACATAACAAATGGAGCGTTGTTCTCAATAAATTTAACAACTTTAAATTCTTCCTCTGTTGAAGTTCCATTGGCATTCATAGATATCTGGGTGAGATTTCCACATAGGTTTATAAACTTTCCTCTAAATAACCCTATTCCTCTCAATGAAGGAATCATAACAGGATTTCCTAGAATTTCCCAAGTTCTTTTTGTCATGATATTCACCTGTGTTTCCTCATCTAGAACACAGTCAATGTCGAAGTCTCCTATTATTACTTCAATGCATTCTTTTTCTTTAAAGATCTCTGATAAGCTGATATGTCGGTGGTCATTCAGGGTTTCTTTAATATGTAACAATACTTTTTCTGATTCTTTCTGGGGTTCTGCCATAATCTCAGTTTTTGGATCTGCCTTAGGGTTTTCTTGGTTCACATTCATGCTCTCAACCTTAAAAATCATTATAGGGAAATCCAAAACTTCATGGTCCATAACTTTGCAACAGAGGCAACTAGGTATTCTACCAGGCCATTCCTTAGCCAGATGTCCTGAGTTTTTGCAACTGTAACAAAGGGTTAATCCTCTCTTTCTCTTAAATGATCCCCAACATTTCCTGTACTGTGCACTAGGATCATGGTAGCTAACCTACATCCATTTGTTAGTCCAAACATTCTCTCTATGCATAGGTATAACATATCTTTCAATATTCTTATCAAATCTACTCATATCAAATCTTCTTTCATCTATCAGTGCCCTAGTTTTCAAGCTAAGACAAATATTATCAAACATACCTAGATCCATACTTTAGAAACAAAAATTTCCACTAATCTTTTCTTCAGGGGAGCACATATTTTTCAGATCTAAAACCTTTTTACTATTCTTACCTTTATCAGAGCATAGAGCTTACCTCTTTTCTTCAGACTGAGCTTCTTTTCTTAGCACAAAGCTTTCACAATTTCAGGTTAGATCTTCGCACAAAGCTTCTTTTTATCCAGTTCCCAACAATCATAGTTTTGGGTCCCGACAATGGAACCATTTGTTGGCACAGGGGCAGACCCAGGGTTCAATGCTACAAAAAAGCACCAACAAAACCCTAACTACCAGCCCTTTCAGCAACACCTACGAAGCAGATGAAGTCTCACCTGAGGTAGAGGCAGGGGTGGTTGCAAGACTTAGATGTCTACAACCTTAGCTGGGACACAGATCTACGATTCTAACACTTAACAGAGTACTCAATAGTTAACATTCATCAATACTTAGTCTTAGTTACAATGCAGTTAAACCCTAATTACAGAGCATCACTATATTCGACCAGATCTAGCCTCTAGCAACACTTAGCACGACGAAACAGATCGGATCTAGTAGATTCAAGCATTAGACATATGTATATCAGTCAGATCTAACATCCATCCATATTATTAAGCACTAAGCATCAACAAATCATTCATCTATATTAAAGCACTAAGCACATCAACATATAAAGACATCAACAGATCACACAAATCAGAGCAACACAACATGTACGTGGTTCATCCCCACCCTGGGGCTACATCCACCAACTCTTCTCTTCTTCAATCAGTTTCATGAACAAAGCCTCAAAAACCCTACTCTGCAGAGGACAGGAGATCTACACAGCTAGCTAGATCCTCCTTCCCTGAGTAGGTCTAAGCACATAGGCTTCCACAGTTTCTTACAATGACTTGCACTTAGCTCTGCAAGTCTCACACAATATGCATAAAGCACTTACAACTCTCGATCACACAAATCCAACTCTAGCACTTAGCCATTTGTTTCTCTATATGCTCACTACATCACCTTAGCATCTATTTATGCATACAAAATAGGCCTAAACATGGGTGAACCCATGGGCCAACATTCCCATACTCATTACATAAGCCCAAAATCCTAAAAGGGGTTGCGATCCTGCGATCTCTACTTTGTCTTGCGCTCCACCTTCGACAGCCTATCGAAGTCCCAAAAATAGGTCAAACATGACCAAGAATCTTTGAAACTTGGTCAAGGGCCAACATGGTTCGTTGTTGACCTCACCGGAAAATGTGTATAAGGACTCCAGATGAACTGAAGGCGAAGTAACACCGCCTAGGGATCCTGTTGATGAGGATTATCCCTCTAAGAAAAGAATGGTCTACCCCATGAAACCTACCTCACGAAAGAAATCCAAAGCTAGTAAGACCAAGTTGCACACTGTGCTCACACTCGATGACTTCGACTTTATAATCCCAGTCGTATTAGACACCTCACAGGATATTATGCAGAACACAGAAGCCAAGCAAGTAGACATGTATTAAAAAAATGAGACAGAACAATACTGGATTGCTTCCTACTCTGCCACGAAGTCATGGCTGACCCCAGACTGAAACAACATCCTGAAGTTATCTTTCTGTTAGAAACACTTCTAGCCCAATCTGAATCGTTATAACCAATCAGTCTGAAGTCATGATCTCCATTATAAGAGAGACCAAAGTCCAACATACCCTTAAGGTATCTCATCACATGTTTTGCAACAACAAGGTGAACATGTCTAGGTTCTACCAGATACTAACTCTAGGTGGTCACAACAAAACATATATCTGGCCTAGTGTTCATTAGATACATTAATGATCTAATGATTTGTCTATACAACGTAGCATCAACCAATTCTGGCAAAGTATCAACAAGGAGCTTCAACTTTGTTTTCATGGGTGTGTTCATGAATTTACACTCCTGTTAGAAAAACAGGACCGCGGAGCAATAAAATAAAACAAATGCAGAAAAAAACACAGAAGACACACAATACAAGAGAGACACAGATTTACGTGGTTCACCCAGTGTGGGCTACGTCCACCAGAGAAATTGTCAGGTCCTTGCTTTATTATTGTCCAGCAAATGAAGGGATACAACCTACAGCAAAACCCACTGTAACTTCCTCTTCTTTCTCTCACAGTCTCCTCTCTCAGAATACAAATTCACAATCAATCCATAACCGCAATACATTTCCCTCATAAAAGAGGGTTGCCTTCTAGGGCAAAAAACCCTAACATAATCTCTACCGTTAGATCTGCGACCTTATAATGAACGGTCCAGATTTACAATGAAATTACAATAT
>JASDQU010100788.1:236073-290534 GCA_032191745.1 Picea mariana
CTACAGAAGATCAAGTTGCAGACATTTTCACAAAGTCTCTTACAGAAGCGAAGTTTTCCAAACTTCGATCTATGTTAGGAGTTCAGGAAGCTGTCATTAAGGGGGGATAGGCTGTAATGCCTCCTTCCTTCTCCTATTGTGTCATTATTATAAATCCTTCAATCCTATCCCAAGTTGTTCTTAAGGGGGGATGTTAGGATATTTAGACACTTAGGAGTTAGTTAAGATCTGCTTGGTCTAATATGTCATTAGGTTAAAGTGTGTTTCTTTAGTATGCATTAGTATGCATTTGTAGTTAGGCAACCCGACAGTCACGATATGTTCTCGACATAGAGTGATCCGACGGTTCATACTCTCCTCGATCTTAATGGCATCCATGGCTTAACACTCGATTGGTCCATGATCTCTATTTAAAGAGCATGGAGGGTCATTTGCCGATGATCGATTGTGAGAAACTCTCTTGTAAAATCTCTCTGTAATCTTTTTTCTTTGCATTAATAAACTGCTCCAAGTGGCCGCGTTGGCTGGGGCCATGGATGTTTCTCCGTAGGGGTTTTACCATGTGAAAACATTGGTGTGTTGATCTTTGATCTGGTTATGTGAGTGGTTACTGAAGGTGTTCGTCCTCTGTTGGAATACCTATGTTGTCGAACAGGTTTTTGGGCTGAAATTCCTCTTCAAAAAAAAACCCTAATTTTCTTGTACGACAACAATGTCATTTTTTCTTATCTAGTGAAAGGTGCTCTCTTAAGCTTAGCTTTGAAACTATGTTAAATTTAGAGAAACTGTTAAGTTTCTTTTCAATTTACTAGATAACAATCGTATAGGTAGGATCACTGAGACAAACACAATCACAAGATACACAACATTTATCCTGGGAAACCCTCATGGGGGAGAAAACCCATAAAAAAACTCCTTAATATAGATTGCCAATACAATGCCAAGATAAAATACCAAACACTAGAGAATAACCAAGATTGAGCAATGCATCTCTCCCTCCCTTCTTCTCCCAATTGTGACTATCTCCAAACTTGCGAACTTGTTGAGTGACTTGAGTGAGTGAGATAATGATGCGCCTTCCACTCTTATTTATACTATTTGGCAGGCGCTAGGGTGGCATCTCTTCATTTGGCAGGGCTAACCTCTTCGCTCAGTGGCTAAAACCACTTTAATTAGGCCCGGGGGACAAATTCTTAATTAGAAGCATATAATTAGGGTTTCACCAATCCACAAAAGGGGATTTGGTCTAATACAAAGCCCCACCTGATCAATCCACAAAAGGGGATTGATCTATAATATAATAACTCAACAATAAGTAGAATATTCTTTGCAGTTACAATATTTCAACATAACCATTGTAGTCATTGACATTCTATGGATGGGTTGTTGTAATATCAAATTATTTTGAGCTAAGTACTCCTTTTTCTTAGTGGGTTTTCCCCACTTAGGTATTTTGTTCCATGTCATGTGTGATTGTTGTTTTCTTTCTTTGTGGTTAACATATCGGGGTAACTCATGGATGAAGTACAAAATCTAATCCAATGATTTTGTTAGTTAATATAGTGCATGTGTAGTCATTTTCATAATTTTATTCAGTGCATATCATTTGCATTGATTATCACATTATTCCATTTTATGTTATCTCTCTTTACTCATACCACATTATTGTAGTTTTGACTTCGTTTGTATTTTGAAGTAAATTAATGCATAAATGATTATTCTAATCCAATAAGCATTAGAAATTGTTAGTGATATCGTTATAAGCGGTTTTAATCATACTCACTTGACTAATAGGTTGATTGTTTTCCCTATTTTGTAGGTTGGGAACACTTTTAGACACGACATTTGAGGGGCACTCATGAGCTCAAAATGACCTCTCATGATCATTACCCTAGTGAACTTCGATGGGAGTCTTGGGGGCTAAGCTTAGAAAAAGTTGTGCTAAGAAGGTTGTGAGTAGCTACTTGAAAGAATGGAACCAAAGAGGAATGTTTAAAGCATGGGAAACCCTAATTAGAACCAAGGTGACAATGAAGAAATGGAGATCCCCAAAACTGATAGAGAGAGATGACCACCTAAGAATAGTTGAGATATGCCATATGTAGAGACCCCAACAAAAAAAATTGAATTTGAAAAAGCACTAGAATTTGAACAAGAAATGTCAGAGAATGACAAAATGAGTCATTAGATGATTCTACCAAGTATTGTAAGAAGTATAAGAAGAAGCCTTGACGTGATAAGTATTGGTACAAGGACCACTACTATGAGGGGGAGAAGTGAAGTGAAAGTCAAACCAAGGCATAACTAATCATTGAACTATATCTCCAAGCTACCTACTTTTGCTAGAACATGGAACACAAAAGATAATCTATTTACCCTTAAAACCTTTGGGAAATCAATGGGGGAAGATGATCGCTTAACCAAATGGGTAACTTTCAAAGGAACTCTACAATATGTAATACTTTCATGATATTGAACAGATGATAAAATTATCCTTTAGAAGTTGGATCTAAGTGCTTGCCTAGTTTTGGGAGTTGTATTGGTATCCCACAATAAGCCATTGGATTTTGTAAAGCTAAAAGGAAAAAAATAGTTGTGTGGGAAAACTATCTAACAATATGACTCTTGATTGAAAGAGCTATTTGACCAATTGGAGTATCAAATCCTGAAGCTTGTATGAATCAATTGGTTCATCTTAGATCTTTGTCATATCATCCAACAAAACTTGTGAGGAACCATAACTAGATCATATAGGGAAACCCTAGATAAAACCATTAATATGGAATACAAAATGGAGCCAACTATACAAGACAAGGAACACTAGAAGGAGGAATGACCTCAAGAAAAATTAAATGAAGATAAACACCATGGACCTAAAAATTTTAAAGATGAGAAACAATAGGATATCTAAAATAAACTAAATAGGAAAACAAAAACCCAAAGAAGTTGATTAAGTCCAAATTCTATCAAACATGTGATACCAATGAACAATCTTAGAACAAATGTCAACATAACCCAAACTTACCAAGGCTATTTTCCCATCAAGAAAGGCAATCTTTGAGATTTTTATAAGTCCCTCAAGGGACAAGACTGATATCAAGAGCATAACCATATCAACTATTCTCCAAATCCAAGAACAAGAATCAACTCTTGTATCATGACTATTCCCAGACGAAAACATGCAAATGTTTTCCATGTGGGGCTTGGATATACATAAATGAAAATTGTATTTTAGCATCCCAAAATATTTTTTTGTTATTATGTGGTCCTAATACTCATGATGGACTGGATTTTCCAAGATTGAAAGATCAACAAGAGAGCAACTATAAAATGATTCAAGTAAAGAGGAAACCATGCACAAGGAGGCCTTTATTGCAACATGAGTTAAACCTAATAGATACATATAGGCCATATCCAAGGAAGAATCGATGAGGACCGATGATGAACATGATTTTTCTAAATAAAAGAGAGCACCAAGGAAGGCACTGTTAAGAACCAAATATCAAGATAGCATAGAAAAACTTCAGAATAAGTACTCAACACCTTGAAAAAGATATAATTTCAGCTAATAACCCTTTTCGAGGGGGAAACCTCCTTATACACCACATAAATTTCCAAAGATAAGATGATTCCAAATGAAAATGTCTCCTTGGTATATATATGAGTCTGGGAGGTACAATTACAACTAATGGACCCAAGCCGACATAAATAAAATAACATTACTAATGTAATATTCCCCAATTAAGGGGTAATGTGCCACTATTTAGGGCTTAACATGCTCCTCCCCTTGAGACAAGTGTTGTCTGCAATGCCTGAGAAATTCTGGATGCTTCTGTATAAAAGACTCATCTTCCCAGGTGGAATCTTCAACAGGTAATTTCCTCCACTTAATGAGATGCTCTGAAATGGATCTATTCCTAAGCTGGTGAATTCTTGTGTCAGTGATGGCTTCAGGCTCCAATATGATTTTTTCTTCCTCGTCAAGTTATGGCAATATAGTTTGAACTGGGATCTTGTCACCTATAACCTTCTTTAAGCATGAAACATGAAAAACTGGCTGTACTTGTGAGGATGCAGACAACTCCAATTTGTATGCCATAGTACCAATCTTTTGCAACACCTTATAAGGGCCATAGTACTTTGGTGGTAATTTATTATCCTTCTTGGCTTGCTTGAGGGACATCTGTTTGTATGGTTGTAGTCTTAAAAAAACCAAATCCCCTACTTCAAAACTTCTTTCACTATGATGTTGATTTGTTTGTTGTTTCATGCGATTATGTGCCATGGTCAGGTTGTCCTTTAAGATTTGGAGAACTTGTTTTTTATGCTCGATGTGATCTTCCATTTCTTGAACCTTGGATTTTTCTTTGAGAGAAGAAGTGACGGAAGGAGAGTGGTATCCATAGAGTGCCATAAATGGTGTCATTTTTGTTGCAATATGAAAGGAAGTGTTATACCACCATTCTTCCAAGGCTGACCATTTGAACCATTGTGTTTGTTTATCATAGACAAAGCAACGAAGGTATATTTCCATACATTTGTTCACTATCTCGATTTTTCCATCAGATTGAGGATGATAGGATGAGATATGAGCCAATTGAGTACCCAAACAAGAAAATAATTTTGTCCAAAAATTTCCAGTGAAGATAGGATCTCTGTCACTTACAATAATCTTTGGGATTCCATGTAGTTTTTGAACTATCTTTATGAATGTGGTGGAAACTATACTGGGTTTGAAGGGATGAGAGAGTGCACAAAAGTGTGTGTACTTGATCAGCCTATCAACACTAACCATGATGACACTCTTTCCTTTAGACTTCGGTAACCCTGTGATGAAATCCATGGAAACCTCCTCCCAGTGCTGACTTGGGATGGCTAATGGTTGTAAAAGACCCGGGGTCTTAATTGTTTCCACCTTATTTTGTTGGCAAACCAAACATTCTTCTATAAACCTTTGAACATCGGTTTTAAGGCCATCCCAAAAAAATTCCTTCTTGACCCTATGGTAGGTTTTCAAAAATCCCGAGTGCCCTCCTACATGAGAGGTGTGTTGGATTATTGAGAGAGGGGGTGAATCAATAATAGATAAATTTAATCCTTTTTAACCATATAATCCAAGTGTTATATCAATTTAGCATTATCATCCAATAACTGCAGAGTAAATAAGCAATGAACAAATGAACAATCATACACATACACAATACACCAATGTTTTACGTGGAAACCCAAAGCGGGAGAAAACCACAAAATTATTTTTTTTATATGTCTTGAAGAATTACATTCATTGGAAGCACCAAATTCCTTTGTTTTCCAACTGCAACTCGAAGGAGGCTCCAACCCCCTTGTTTCTCGGGTTACAACATGAGGGAATCTCCAAATCCCCTATTCTATGGCTACAACCAGAAGGAGGCTACAACCCCCTATGTTATCCAGCTACAACCGGAAGTTGGCTACAACCACCTTTCCTTGCCCTGTCCAACCGCCCTGAAGTATAAGTAGAATGATGAAACCACTGTCACATTATCACTGTGAGATATATTGTTGTAAACCTGTACCAATCAACCTGTAATCAACCTGTACCATAAACAAGTGCACAACCATGCACCAACCTGTACAAAACCTGTACCATGAACAAGTGCATCAACCATGCACCAAACTTGTACAAAACCTATACCATGAACAAATGCATCAACCATGCACCAAACCTGTACAAATAACCTGTCACAACAACCTGTCCAAACAACCTATCACAACAACCTGTCTCATCAATCTTATCAAGCAAATCATATCTACTCACTAAAATCAATCACCAAGACAACTCTCAAAGATGTGCATCAACCAACCATAACACAACAACTCATAATCATCGCCAAGATCAATATGTGCTTCTAATAATATACCAATACAAGTATGCTACATCATCCATAAACCATGTGTCAAAAATACTACTAACAAGTTCCTCCAACCATGTACCAAGTATGTACCAATCATGTATCAACTACTCATCAACTATGACTCATCAAGATGTACCAACATCATCAACTATACACCTCATGTATGTGCCAACGCATCAACTACTTGTGTCAACCATGTACCCAACATGTACCTTAACCAAAAGCCCTCATCAATTTCATCATCCAAATCTGATTTGTAACTCAGTAATAGAGCTGGTGTATATGATCACATACCTGCAAACCTTCCTTAACTTTAACAACAAGAGACTAGCATTTTCATCAAACTTTACTTTAGTCTCACATGACTAGTTTTGGATTAGTCAACAACCATGACTTGAAATAATCATAAATATGTACCTGTGATGAATAAAGCTCTAAAAATGATGCACAATGTTCTTCAATGTGTTTTATGCAATTCCTCCAAGTGTCACTACTTGGAACCTCTCAGAAAAGGAGCTATAATAAAAATGACATACCTTGCTGAATTCTGGCTTATTCTAGAGAGCGGACTTGTAGAGCGTGTGCTGCATGAAATATTTGTTGAATTGATATGAAAATGTTACACAACACACTACAGATTGTACTCTAACCAACACATTTGGTCTTACTGAATTTGGATATGTTATGAAGAAGTTATGACGTTTTTATGCGAAACACCTTAGAAAGAATCATCAAAAGAATTTATCCTCCCTTGAATTCCGACCTTCTTTTCTTCACCTTCCCTCTGAAATTCTGCTTAGATATCCTTTGGTTACCTCAGTCACCTATAGATATTCAATATTCTCAAGTGTGATATAAAATGAGAGAGCCTTGCCTCTTATTTATACTCTCCATCTTCTAGGTCACTTAACCCATTTCCAGGTCACTTAACCTATTTCCAGGTCACTTAACCTATTTCTAGGTCACTTAACCCATTTATAGGTCACTTAACCTATTTTCCCCATTTTTAGGGTTAACCACTTTCCATAATTAGAAAGATCTCCATTACTTTATCATTTAAATATTCCTCCTTGACTTTGTCACCTCACTTTATAATTTAAATAATCTTCTTTGATTTTGTCACTTCACTTTATTATTTAAATAATCCTTCTTGACTTTGTCACTTTACTTTATCATTTAAATAATAATTTATTCTTTGCAAGGTCTTTGACTTCTTTGACCTTTTGGGGCTTCAAGCCAACATATGAGGGTCCTCCAACTTCGTAAGGCCATAACTCTCAAACCGTGATGAGTTATATGACGTTCCACATACCACCAGAAATGGCATGACATGTAATATCCATATAGAATAGTATCACCTAAAAATATATCAAAACTCATACCATTATCCATCAAACAAACTTGGGTCCATTACCCAAACCTGGGTTCTCCAACTTCTCATGGCCATAACTCTCTAATCGTGAGGAGTTATGTGACGTTCCACATACCTCCGGAAATGGAATGACATGTACTATCCATTTAGAATATTCTTACCCTCAAATATATTAAAACTCATACCATTATACATGAAACAACCTTAAGTCCATTACCCAAAAATTTGTGTTACCAAAATTCGCTATCGAACTTTCTCCAAGGGTTGAAATCAATCTACAATATCACTCTCCAATGGTTTACATCAATGACAACCAAAAATCCATACCAACTATCCATAAACCTAAGCCAATTGTCTGACAATCCCCCCCTTTGGAATTTATGGCAACACTTAGTCATGATAAAATTCATGCTTATACTCTTCATCAATGTTTCTATCTCTCCCCCTTTGACATCAATGGAAAAGGGTATCTCCCTTTGGGGCTGCTCCCCCTGAATAAACTCTCCTTAGGGTTACTCCCCCTGTCTACATGCCTTTGATTTTTCTTTGTGTTTATAATCCTCTGATTACTCTCTTTCCCTTCATATGAATAATATCTCCGCCTTTGACAAAGGGTATCACTCTGAAGTCATATCGCTCATTCTTCCCTTGTGACAATCACTCCCCTTGGAAACATGTCTCTATGCTCTCTTTCCAAGAATTTACCTTTTCATATGATAAATCTCTCCCCCTTTGTCCTATTTATGGTGCGTCCTCGTGTACATCTAAGACATATAAGATAAACATTCAAAAGCATTAATTTTGGAGTATAGATTACTGATAGTCTCTGGAAAATATACTCAAGGGCTTTTCGTGAAAGCGGTTTTGTAAAGATGTATGCCACTTGTTATTTTTTTCCCACATATTCAACTCTGATGTTCTTCTCTGCAACTTGTTCCTATAGAAATTGATACTTGATTGGAATGTGCTTCGTCTTGGAGTGCATCATTGGTTTTTTTGAGATACTGATGGCACTTGTAGTATCACAATAGATTTGAATGGGCTCATCATACTCAACCTATATATATGTCAAAGTTTGTTTCATCCATAGAACCTGTGTACAACATGTTGTTTTTGCAATATACTATGCCTCGACTGCAGATAAGGATATTGATGATTGTTTCTTGCTTAGCCAAGATACTAAACACTCACCCAAGTAGAATGTTGCTCCACGGGTGCTTCGTCAGTCATCAATGGAACCTGCCCAATATGCATTTGTGTAGGCAATAAATGATAGATCCTTTCCTTTTGGATACCATAATCGAAACTCTTCCGTTCCTTTGAGATATCTGAAAATACTCTTCACTGTTAATACATGTGATTCCTTTGGTGTTGTTTGAAATCGTGCCACCTGTCCAACTGCCTGCATTACATCTGGTTTGGATGCTGTCACATATAGTAAGCTACCAATCATTGACTTGTATTGCCTCTAGTCTGTAGACTTTGAATCATCATATTTTCTCAACTTGCAACTGGTTTGCATAGGAGTGGTAACTGATTTTCAATCTTCCATTCCGAACCTCTTTAACATTTCTATGATATAATTAGTTCGAGAAATAAAAATTCCTTGGTTTCTTTGACATATCTGAACACCCAAAAAGAATGATAGTTCTCCAAGTAATGAAATTTCAAATTCGTTCTGCATATCCTTTGTAAATTTCTGGCTTAACCTGTCATTAGTACTTCCAAAACAATATCATCAACATAAATTTCAATTAATAAAATATTACCTTGAGTTACCTTGATGTAGAGGTTGTTGTTTGCTCTTCTTTTCCATAGTTCATAGGGAGTTTTGTCATTATTGTTTCTGAGCATTACTCTGTTTTGAATGTGAACTGATGTATACACTACATGTGTCCAAAAAATATCTGTCAATTTGGAATCCATTATCATTGTTCGAGCCATTTCCTATGTAATTATCATCCATTATGATAATGTTCCTTTGTCTTTGAACCACTCTCTGAACCAATCAATGAATCTATGCTCTCGTCCACTGTCATATATCTGTCCAAAATTGTTGAGTGTTCTTACAAATCCATTTCTGTCCATACTTTCCAAGACTCTACTTGCGCAACTGTCCATAATGCTAACCCATTTATCACTATACTATCATGAAGTCTTGATTAATCTATCAAACTGTACTTCTGCTAACTGATTTCTCCGAATCTTTCTTCTTAAACTCTACAAGCTACTCAAAGGATGGTTCTTTGGTATGTCACAGTTATCGCATAGAGTCCCCCTATCTAATATTCATATTACTTGGGAGTCTCTAAGCCAGATGGCTCAGAACAATTCATGTTCTGATGTGTATTCGTCATCATATTCATTGGTAGTGTTAGCACAAGATTGGTTTATGCCTAAGCTTTACATAAGTCCTTCATTATTCATTTTGGCAAATGAATATAATTGTTATGGGAGATTTTATTTATTTTGGGGAAAACTTGGGGAAGTTGTATTAGCCTAAGTCCCTGGTAAAGAAACTATTCCTGAGAAAGAAGATGTATAACCTAAGGATGAGAGATGGAGACTCGGTGGCAGAGCATTTGAACGCCTTCAATACTGTGGTAAGTCAGTTAGTATCTGTTGAGATTAAAATTCCAGATGAAGATAAATGTATCGGTTTGTTATGTTCTTTACCAGACTCGTGGGATAGTCTGGTTGTGGCCATAGGTAGTAATACAACTTCCTTGAAGTTTGAAGAAGTGGTCTCATCCTTGTTTTCGGAGGAGATGAGACAGAAGAATATGGAAGGACATAGCATAGATGCATTATTTGCAAGAGGACGTTCCCAGGAAAGAAATAGATCTTATTTCTCAAGTGGGAGATCTAAGTCTAAGGGTAGATCTAAATCTCCTGGAAATTTTGTAAGGGTATGTTGGAGATGTGGAAAAGAAGGGCACTATAAGAAGCAATGTAGATCCAAAGTTGAGAAAAAGAAGGGATATGAAGAATCTTCTTCTACAGAAGAAAAGACCTCCAAGGAAGAAGGAGGGGATGTGTACTTGGCCTCTTCAAGCACACATGCAGATCATAAGGCATGGTTTGATTGACTCCAGTGCATCCTTTCATATTACTCCCCACAGGGAGTGGTTATGCGAATATGAAAGGTATAATGGAGGTAGAGTTTTCTTAGGTAATGATTCAAAAACCAGAATCATAGGAAGAGGAAGGGTCAAGTTGAGGCTCATAGATGGAAGGATTAGAACACTTCTCGGTGTTCTGCACATCCCAGGTATGGCCAGAAATTTGATTTTTGAAAGAAAAATGGAAGATGCAGGGGTAAAAACAATATTTGAAAAGGGAACTTGCAGGATGGTTCGAGGAGCAATGGTGTTGATGAAGGGAGTTCGGTTTGGAACTCTATATAAGCTGCTAGGAAGCACTATTAGTGATCGATGTAATAGCTCCATTGTTCCTGATATTGGAGTTGAAGAAGAAAGAACTCCTACAGTCTCTGGAGAAAAGGTTATGTTGTGGCATCAAAGACTGGGGCATATCAGAGAGAAGGGTCTTCGACTACTACACAGTAAAGGTTTGGTTGAAGGTATGTCTAAATGCTCTCTAGATTTTGATTTATGTGAACAATGTCTATATGAAAAGCATAATTGAGTAAGATTCCCCTCTGGTGCAATGAGGGCAGAAGGAATTTTACAGCTAGTAACAGTGATGTTTTTGGACCTGTGTCAGTCCCATCATTGGGAAAATTTGTGTACTATGTCTCATTTATTGATGACTTCTCGAGGAAAACTTGGATATATTTCCTCAGGAAGAAATCTGAAGTCTTTGACAGGTTTAAAGAGTTTAAGGCTCTTGTTGAGAATCAAACAGAGAAAATAATTAAGGTGTTGAGGACAGATAATGGCGAAGAGTTCCGCGGGAATGAATTTGAAGAATTTTGTAAGAAGTGCGATATAGGAAGGCATAAGACTACTCCATATACACCTCAATAGAATGGAGTTGCAGAAAGGATGAACATGACATTGATGGAAAAATCAAGGTGCATGCTTAGTGGTGTCGGGTTAGGGAAATAATTATGGGCAGACGCAATGGGTACTGCATGTTATCTGGTCAACAGATCACCCTCATCAACATTGGATGAAAAGACTCCATAAGAGGTATGGACTGGTAAGGAACCTTCTCTCACACATCTTAAGGTATTTGGATGCGATGCATATGTTCATGTTCCAAAGGAAAACAAGAGTAAGTTGGATAAGAAGGCTAAAAAATGTATCTTTATTGGATATAAAGATGGTCTCAAAGGTTATAAGCTTTGGAACCCAGAAACTAAGAAGGTAGTGTATAGCCGAGATGTGGTACTTATAAAAATGAAGGATGTTGTTAAATAGGACGTCCTACCAAGTAAGGAAGAACTAGAGAAAATAGAGTTTGATTTAAATGATGATGAATTAGACTCTACAGAAGAACTTGAATCAGAAGAAGAAGATCATCATACTCCAGTATTGAGGAGATCATATCAAGAAATAAGGCTACCAGAAAGGTATAATCCATCTGATTTCTGTTCAAGTTTTGCTTTGTCTATTACTGACGATGATCCTAGAACTTTCAGGGAGGCAGTTGATTCAGAGGACGAAAATCTCTGGAAAAGGGCCATGGAAGAAGAAATGGCATCTTTGGATAAGAATGAGGCTTGGGATCTAGTGGAGTTTCCAACTAGAAGAAATCCCATTGGCATCAAATGGGTATTTAAAAAGAAGTTGAATTCAAAAGGAAAGGTGGAGAAATACAAAGCTCGGTTAGTAGCAAAGGGTTATTCCCAGGTTGAGGGAATTGATTTTGGTGAGATTTTTTCTCTTGTCTCCAAGTTAACCTCCATAAGATTTCTGTTATTTGTTACTGCTGCATTTGATTTTGAAATAGAACAAATGGATGTGAAGACAACATTCCTTCATGGGGATATGGAAGCAGAAATATTTATGAAGCAACCAAAAGGTTATGTTGTGAAGGGAAAGAAGGAGCTGGTATGCAAGAGAAAAAGTCCCTATATGGTTTAAAACAATCACCAAGAATGTGGTATAAAAAAATTGATACTTATATGATGGGACTTGGATTCACAAGAAGCAAAGAAGATCACTGTGTGTATTTTAAATTAATTGGTGATCATTTGATTTATTTGGTCTTATATGTGGATGACATGTTGCTGATAGGAAAAAACAAGGAGATTATCCAGGATGTGAAAACTCATTTTTCCTCTAAATTTTACATGAAGGATCTCGGTGTTTTAAATTTCATTTTGGGCATGGAAATTAAAAGAGATCGGAAAAGGAGGAAACTTTGGTTAAATCAAAGAAAATATATCGAGATAATGTTGCAAAGGTTTAATATGCAGTAATGTAAACTGGTTAAGGTTCCTATTCCTGTTGGTGTAAAGTTATCTGTGGATCAATGTCCCAAGACACATGAAGAAGAGGAGGACATGTCTCATGTTCTGTATGTGAGTGAAGTTGGTAGTTTGATGTATGCAGTGGTCTGTACTAAACCGAACATTGCATATGCAGTGGGAGTTTTGAGAAGGTATAAGTCAAAACCAGGGAAGGAGCATTGGAAAGCAGTAAAAAGGGTTTTCAGGTATTTGTGTGGCACTTCTAGCTATGGATTGTGCTACGAAGGAAGACCAGGATTGGACATAGTAGTGGATATACATGGCTTTGTGGATGCAAACTGGGCTGGAGATTTGGATTGTAGGAGATCTACAAGCGGGTATGTGTTTAACCTGTTTGGAGGAGCAATAAGTCAAATGAGCAAAAGACAGGCTATAGTGGCACTTTTAACTACAGAAGTTGAATACATGGCAACCACCCATGCAAGTAAGGAAGCAATATGGTTATAAAGATTGTGTTCAGGTATTGGGTTGGTACAACCAGCTGTAAGGATAGAGTGTGGCAGTCAGAGTGCAATTTTTCTGGCGAAGAACCCTGCTTATCATTCAAAGACAAAGCAAATTGATGTTCAATATCACTTTGTGAGAGACATGATTGAAGAAAAGAAAGTATCACTGATGAAGGTGGACACTTTGAAGAATGTTGCAAACTCATTAATAAAATCTGTGAGCAGTGAGAAGTTCTCTTGGTGTAGAGGATCCATGGGCATTGCTGCCCTGGATTGTTGATTATGTAACCCTGTAACCCCCTATATGCAAAGAAAACATCAAGTGGGAGAATGATGGGTATGTGTTATATTATTTTCCTAGTGTGCACGGAGGCGAAGCCCCCCGCGTGGGGGTTCAGGGGCAGCGCCCCTGAAATTTGTTTTTTTGGATCGGGATCGCATTTTTTCGGGACTGCATTATCTTTAGGTGGTTTTTTGGCACATGGTTTCTTTTCCGATGGTTTTCTATTTCCGGTTAAGGAATTAGGGTTTTGTACTAATCCATGTCATTGGGTTATTGTTTTGGATGCCGCTGGCTCCTATATGTATTTTGTATTGTAAACATTGTAACACAATGAATGAATATAGAATATGTTGGTTTTCCCAGTTAAGGTTTCCAGGGGGAAAATTTCTGTGTAATGTTTATATTTTCCATTGTATATTTTCTGTTCTTTTCTGAATATCTGTTTACAATAGACATTGTACAAGGTTAGAATTTACATCTATGTGTCAATACAAATTTATGAATACTTCGTTGCAACCTGGAACTAAATGAAGAGATCCAGGTCTTCATTTCTATCGTCCGTAAGTATGAATATGGCCATGTGATTACAGGTGTCGAAGTCAAACATGGTAGAAACCACTTGATTACTGGTCAATGATAAAAATAATTAACAAGTGCGAGGAAAATCACCATTGATGTCAATGACTCCCAAGGTACCCTAGTACAATCCAACGAATGTGAATAAATGAGCTGAAGTCGAACATTCAATGGAATCTCCCAATCAGGGGTCAATGATGTGAAGCCACTGTTGGAAGCGAAGTACCTACCATTGAGTCATGTAGGCTCTAAGGTACTAAATAATTTCTAAGTCTTTTTCTCGAATAATGTGTTGAAGTCGACATGAAAAGACTAGTCACAGGAGGGCCTTGATGTATCCCCCACCAATGACATGAAATATGAAATAGATTTGAAGGTAGATCAGAGCATGAAATGATTCGAAACTGACATAGGGAAGGCTAACATCGTAGAAAATTTATGATTGTAGATGGCCGACTTGATGGAAGGCTTGTGAAGGTTGGACTTCTCTTGAACATATGAATGACACAACAATTGTCTTGGCAACATTGACTCAAAAACGACACAACAAATGAACTTGTGAACTGTCAAACGAGAGACAAATGGATTACCCACCCGGATTTAATGAAGAAGGGGGTGTCATGTTCAAAAGAAACTATTACTGCCACTAACACAAATACAGAGACACATTCCTTTCCCAAATTTTTCCCCACCATTTCTGGCGAGTACCTCTTTATTTTTATGCAGGCTTGAAGAGGATAACATATGTTTGTTGATGTAATCTCATCCTTCAGATGAGTCCCTAAGAGTATGTTTAACGAACCCTAAGAAGGATTGGTTCGGTCCCATATGGGTCTTTCAATGCTTGTTTAATGAGTCCAAAGAAAGAAAACTCAGGGGTTTTTCAATTTTAGAGAGTCTGAAAAACACTTAAAGAGAACTCCAAAAGTTCCTTTTCCGTAAACTAATCTGATGAGACCGAAAAAGTGATAAACTATCACTCACCATAAATTTTCTTCAAATAATTTTACGAGCGTGAAAATAACAAAGTCGCTTGGAAATATTTTCATATTTAGAGAGTCTGAAAAGAGATTTAAGGTAAATCCAGGGGGTTCCTTTTTCGTATAACCTTTACGAGTCCGAAAAAGTGATAAAAGTATACTCGGTTACATTCTCATTGTTTCACGAGAACGAGAAAGAACGAAGACTAGGCTCGAGGTTTTTCCTGAAAAACCCTAAAAGGATCTGTACATGCGACAAATGAGAAAAAACAAACCCAAAAAGTGTATCCTTATTCAGTGTTTCACTCCTCGACTTTTTATCTATAAAAATCAACACTTGTATAGTCGTTAGGTCTTTAGCGTTTAGGAAAAATGTATAAATAATATAAAATATAGATGAAAATAGTGAAAAAGTAAATAAAATGGGTAAAAACTTCATTTCACTATCCCATTTGTCATTTCTCCCAAACTTTGTTCCAAAACCCCCAGTTACCTCAATTTTCCACTGTGGATTGCGGAAGGCACGATTGATCATTCGACGAACGGTCTCCATAGAAAAATGACTTTTTGAGTTGAGTTTACAAGGGTACCTATGCGTGGAGGTCGTCGCAGGCGCCCTATATCGTGCCCTACGACGACCCAGGGTCGTCACAGGCGGCCCTAAAGCTAGCCTGGGACGACTCTGCATTGTAAATATGCCCTAGCTTGTGACGTGCGCAATTCAAAAAACAAATTTAGATGTATTTTCCAATAAAACGTTTCTAGGGATAAGATGAAGATGTTGATCTCTCTTTTATGTTCCATTGCAGGTTCTTCACAGTAAATATGTTGGAATGGAGAGAGAGAGAGCATGAGGAGGAAGATTAATTTTCCGGGAATGACCCAGGAACGGTAAATGTGTTGATTAAGGTTCGTTGTCATTGATGTCAACCCTTGAAGAAAGCCTGGTAGAACAAAGGTTTGGGTAATGGATCCAAGTTTGTTTGATGTAAATATGACTCATTATTGTCTTGTCATGGTTGATAAGAAGTACATATGGATGAACTCCAAAGTGGTCCACTTAAGGTGAAATCCCTCACGTGAAGACGCTTTACGAATTAAGTTATCCTAGAAGTATAGTTAGAGAACCCATGCTTAATTCTGGAATAATGAGATGAAGGACAATGACTTTTTGTGAAACTATCCTAGATGCATTGTGCTTGTCATGCCATTTTTGGTGGTATGTGGAACGCCAAATAACTCCTCACGGTTAGAGAGTTATGACCATATGAAGTTGGAGAACCCTCATGAGTCTTATAGAAGCCCCCAAGAGTCAAAGTGTCTTGCAAAAGAAATTATTTTAAATGAAGAATCCCTAAAATAAGGAAAGTGTAAGGCTACATGAAGATATAAATAAGAGGCAAAGCTCACTCATTAAGGACACACTTGTACATGTTGTATATCTATTTTCTTGTGTAAATATTATTGTAAATACTTGTGGATACATCTGGAGTGGCGAACGTCTAAGGTAGCACGAAGGGTTGATGGAGAAATTCTCGGAATTACAGTGAATACAAAAAAAAACCTTTTGTTTTAGGCATACACGGGTTGTCTGTGTATAGGGTGCATACAATACACGGGTTGTCTGTGTATAGGGTGCGTACAATACACGGGTTGTCTGTGTATAGGGTGTGTACGTACACGGGATGGTTGTGTATAGGGTGAGTACATGTTGATAAATCCATGAAAACTTGAGAAGATAAAGATGCAGAGATTTTAGATTCTGAGATCAAGCTCCCAAGAAGGTCTAAAGTGCTCAGATACATCAGATCGATCCATTGGTTCAAAAGGTATGTCTTATTTCTATGAACAGTTGGATTTTGATGTATGCATGAGGAATGGCAATGGAGATTTGAGGATTCTCCCTAGAGAGACTAGTGGCTACATGAGATCTTCTGCATAATTCAGATCTATAGAAATACAGTGCTGGTATATTCACCATTGATACTTCTTGTGAGGCACATCTTGTATTTCCTGGCATATGGCTAAGGTTTTTTATGGTACATAGTTGAGATCTTGTATTTGTGTCATAGTTGATGTATTGAGAAGCTGAATATCAGAAAGGGTTTGATGACTAATATCATGTGAGGGATATTATACTTGTTCATGATTACACATACCTATATGGCACATGACTAGAGAGAGACATATTTTCCTTGAGTAAAGGTCATGTATGAGGATGCATGCACATGGTACAATTATAGTCTGGATACAGTGGCAGGTTACAGATCTATGTAAAAGAAGTTACAGAAGGTCATAAGTTTTCAAGAAAAAGGAAAACCCTAGTTTTCAAAAGGCATACACAGACTGCATAATAGTTAGGTGGCGTACATACGCGGTCTAGATAACAGATAACAAATGTACATACGCGGGTTGCAGTGCTACAGGTCGCGTCCTATTGTATTTTTGTAGATACATGTTTAGTTCAAGTACAGATTGATTACAAGGCAGTTGTATAGATTGGATACAGATCAATATAGTTGTACAATAGTATATCTCATAGTGATAGGTTGACAGTGGTTCCATCATTCTAATTCTACTTTAGGGCGGCTGGATGGGGCAAGGATAGGTGGTTGTAGCCACCTTACTGTTGTAGCCGGAGAACATAGGGGGTTGTAGCCTCCTTCTGGTTATAGCCAGAGAAATGGGGAGTTGGATATTCCCTCAGGTTGTAGCCTGGGAAACTAGGGGGTTGGAGCCTCCTTCCAGTTGAAATTGGAAAATAAAGGAAGTTGGTGCTTCCAATGAATGTAATTCTTCAAGACATATAAGAAAAAGAATTCCGTGGTTTTCTCCCGCTTGGGTTTCCACGTAAAACACTGGTGTACTGTGTATGTGTGTGATTGTTCATTTCTCATTATTGGATAATAATTCTACATTGATATAACACTTGGATTATTTGGTTAAAAAGGATTATAATTATGCTATTCAGTAATCCAACAATTGGTGTCAGAGCAGTTTCCTTGAGAAATCTGTTTAACCACTTAAAGGTAGATCATGAAGAACAAAAACTTCTATAAAAGTGGAATACCACGGTTTGATGGATAGAAGTATGCCTTTTGGAGCATAAGGATGAAGACATATATACAGGCATGAGGATTTGAAATTTGACAATCAATTGTAGATGGATACACAACACCAACAGTTCCACCAATAAATGACAAAACAGTGAAACTTGGTCAGAATAATTACAAAGCTACAAATGCACTTTTGAATGGTCTCAGTGAAATGGTATTCACCAAAGTTTAACATTGTAAATCCGCTAAACATATTTGGGACAAGATTCGAAATATTTATGAGGGAGATACAAAAGTCAAAGCAACAAAGCTTCAAACTTACAGAGGTCAGTTCGAACAATTAAAAATGAAGGAAGATGAGAATATTGAAGCCTACTTCTTACGAGTCGATGAAATAGTGAATGCAATCATAGGATTGGGAGAATAAATCAAAGAATCTGTAGATGTTCAAAAGGTAATAAGATCTCTTCCTATGAGATTTGACCCTAAGATATCATCACTAGAATAAAGATCAGATCTAAACTCAATAAGCATGGACAAACTGCATGGAATCTTCACAGCATATGAAATGAGAACTGAACAAGAAAATCCAGATGTAAAAGAAGAAGCCTTCAAAGAATCTAAAAGATCAAAGAAAAAGAAAAAGCAACAAGAATAATATAACAGCAACAGTGACGTCTCAGAAGATGATGAAGAAGTGGCCAACTTCGTCAAAAGACTGAACAAGGGAACCAACGATAGGTATAGATGTAAGCTTCCTTTAATTTGTTTTAATTGTGATGGTATTGGTCATTTTTCTAACAAATGTCCTCATAATAAAAAGAGTAATGATGAAGGTTACTCAAAAGGAAAACAAACATATAAAGGAAAAATAACTACAAAGAAAGTTTTCAAGAAAATCTTATGCACCAAAGAAGAGATCTCATCATCAGATGAAGATGAAGTCAGTGACAGTGAGACAAGAAGAGTTATATTCATGGTAGTAGAAGACTCTGATAAAGAAGACTCCAAAGAAGAATATGAAGAAGCCAAAGAAGAATATGAAGAAGAAGAAGAAATTGAAGAGGCATAAGTTGACTTTCGAGAATAATTAATGTGTGCCATAGAAGTTATCAGAAGAGAAAAGAAGAAAAACAAGAAACTACAAGCAAAATTAGACAAGAAGGAAGACACTCAAGAACTAGAACAAATTATCACAAAATTGAAGGTTCAAATAAAAGAAGATAAAAGAATTTAAGAAGCACTCAAAGAACAACTAGAAGAAAAGGACATGATCATTGGAAACTTGGAAGCAGAGATTGTCAAATTAAGAAAGGATATTCAAAAGAAAAATATGCAGAATAGCTCAAAAGTTTTGGATGACATTATCAACAGTAAAAAATTGCATTTTGACAAGACCAGACTTGGATACACTAAGACAAAAAAGGGATCAAGCTCCAAAACAACAGAGCAAGAAACATATCCAAAAGGCTATGCAGAAACAATCAAAGGGGATAGGAGGATACAAGAAATATAACAGGATGTTGGCAGCCAATTAGCATTTTTATCCTATCCTTATAAGCTGCCTACACTAGTGTTTTGCAATCCTTGATTTTCATCACAATCTTTGAATAAAACGACACTATTATTTGGTGCATTTGCACACTTTCCTTTGTTCTCATTTTTACGATTGCAAGCGTGAAAACTTTGATTTCGAAGTCACATTAAAATCGTCACTGGATTATTATGGTACTCTTGTCTATGTGTTCATTGCATTTCCAATTTGATTATAGTCGCACAGTTGGCAAGGCTCCAAGATCCTTACTCATTTGGCATTCTTTAAATTGTTAATATGATTCCATTTTTATAAGATTGCGATGATATTATAATGACTGTTATTGAGTCCTTAATACATTGGCGGTTTGGTGTTCTATAATCTTTCATCGATTTCCTTGACACATTGGTTTCATGAAAACACATTGACGTTGTGGTTAGACCCTTGGTGTAATCATTTCATACAACACATATTTGATATGATCGAACCCTTGGTGATGATTTCGAATCATTGTTTTGGTTTTAAAACTATGCAAATGCTATGCTTATGCAAATTGTTGGGTCGACTTACCATAGATTTCATTAATTGTTTGAATGGCATTGTATTTAACATATGCAATAGTGATTTGAATCACCATATACGCCGTTGGTTGTACATTGGGAAATGACTGTTTTGCATGGGATGATCTAGCTCCACCACCCTCGCACACTCGGGCATTAATGCCTTCCCCCTATCTCGGGTTAACTCTGTTGGTTCTCGGGGAATTCTATGAGCTATTCGATCCTGTGTTTACCCTGACCAAACCCTTGTGCATTCACCTTGCTCACCGTGTATCCTATCTATGACACCTTTGTTGCGCATAGAGCCAAATGGTAGGCAAACACTCCTGCTGCTCGATAATGCTCGTCAAGATTTGGAAAATAGTGGTTGGCTGGTGTTTATCCAGAGATTTGAGGGTTTTAATCTTTCGGTTGCCCAACAATTCGCCCTCACCTTCGACGGTTACAGGGCTAAGGTCGAAGACATACAACTTGAGCTAAATGAGGAATTTCTAAGTTCGGCTACAGGCTTACGAGCCACAGGGCAAAGGTGGTTCAAAAACTCCAAAGTAGACGAGGTGTCGTGGTCGCTCCTATTCGCATCAAGGAAGATTGTTTCCTGTGATTGAGGTATGCCTATCACTACCCTCAAACCCAGGTGGCACGATCTTTTGGCAATTGTTAAGCAATTTGTGACCTACAAAGGTCATTATGGCTTGGTATTTCTGTATCATCTTCGGTTATTGATGAATTTTATAGGCTACCCTTTGAATATGCCACATTATCTTTTGTGTAGTCTGTACAAGATGTTTAAAAGATTCAAGCGTGAGAAGGATGATAGCAGCCTTTTCCATCACTGCTTGATCAAACTCATTGTCATTCACCATTTAAGCCTTAGTGGTGATAGTTGGCAAGCCTTCTTGACAAGGAATGGATTTGCCACTCCTGAGTCTATCCAAGTGGACAAGGTTGTGGTTACTGAGACTTTGGTTGGACCGACCATGCCACTTCATATCCTTCTACCCCCTGTCAAACCCTTGGATTGCCCCGACATGGACCTACTCGATACCACGACCGACCCATGTACTAAAAACATTACTAAGGCCATCAAGAGGCCCGTGAGGAAGAAAGGCAGAGGTGATACTACTGTCAATAGTAAGGGAAATAAAAAGTCCCAATGGATATCGAGATGTGCTAGGAACAAACCCAAGCCAAACGTTGACTAGAAGCCAATAGTGCTGAGCGAGGACTCAGACTCCGAAATTGAACATTTCTTGACTAAGGAATATCCCTATTCTCATGGCCTATGCTCTATGGAAACCTATGACTATGTATCTAAATTACCTCCGTGCCTAAAAAACGATCCTAAATTCTCGGGAATTAGGCTTCACAATCAAACCCCTGGTAACTTGAAGGAACCCTCGCCTGTGATGCCAAAGCCCGATCAACCACCTTGCACACAATGTAATGCCTGGCTTGAACGTTATTACACTGAAGTTCCCCTGTTGCAATCTAAGATCAAATCGTTAGAGGAATGAGTTACAGTGCTGTCAAAAGAGAGAGACAGGCTTCAAGCCAACGAGAAAAAACAAAAGACCACCGGTTCAATTGTCTTCAGAAATGTCGAAGCAACAACGACCTTTGTCAATTCAAAATTATCATGACCGAGTTGTTTTCTTACTGCCCGGGTATGTATTTCCATATTGATTTTGTTTTATGAATTGGTTCGAATTAATATAACCGATTGGATTTGCTTTCAATAGCTTTGTTCGTTTTGATTCAAAATGATTCCGTTACATTTGTTTTACCAAAATAATTTCGTTATGAATCATGAGTGGGAAATTTGTTTGCTAAACTCGAACACAACTACGATTTAGTTAATACGATTTTATTATTCTCATATTAGTATAAATGATTGATTGTTTTTGAGTCGGTTTGAATTAGGGTAGTCGATTGGGTTTGTTTTCGTTTAGTCCTGTTCGAATAGATTTAAGGAATGATTATGTTTTGCTTCTATTTTAGATTATGATTGCATTCGACCTGTACAGGAGATTTATTTGCTGAAATCAGACACAGCTATGTTCTGGATTAATACGATTTTGTTGTTGTTGGATTGTGTCGGCTCTGAGTTAGTTCAATTTATTTCTTATGGTTTGATTTTGAAACGATTCCGTATGCTTGAATTAGCATGGTATTTTACGTATGCAATGCATGAATATCAGTGATTGGTTTGATAAATACAATGTAATCTATTAAATTGAAAAAACAACTCTGTTAGTTTTGGATTTAAAAATGATTTTGTTAATGGCTGAGTCGACATAAATTATTGCATGAAAAGTCTACTTGATCGGTTACAGTTTGTGTCGATTGAAATTGATTCATGAAAATGATTTCATTGGTTTCAAATTGGCCAAAATATTTGGTTATTTTTGGCATGAACGATTTGTTTTGTTTTCAATTAATGATTAAAGATTTGTTTTAATAATTTGAATATATTTCTGTTAGTTTTGAATGGATTTAAAACAATTCTGCTTTCAAATTAGACCAGCTATAGAATCGTGAGATTCTGTAGCTAGTCTTAAAATTTAGATTTTTGTTAGTTTTACAAATAAAATATCATCTTAACTTGTCTATTCTTGTCCATTTTCAGATGCATACGAATTTCAATGACCAATTGGATATGCTGTGGCAATTTAGGAGATACTTTTGTGATATAGTTTGTTATAGGTTGTTATCTTTAGTCAGGAATAGAGACTTGGGAGATTATCCCTAGATTTTTTGTAAATTGTTTTTGATAATTTCCACAGAGATGTTTTACCCTGTGGTCTTTAAATATTTGTTATTTTTTGTAATGAACCCATCATCATCACTGTGGGGAGAACCAGACTATGGATTTATAATGATACAGACTGGGATGAAAGTTGATGTCTTGTAACAACTTTAGCTTTCAATATATCAAACTTTTATTTCGAGTTTTCTTCATATCAATTTGCAATCAATTATCAACTACTTTAGCTATCATGATTCATTGCTGGTTGATGTGATTCGGTTTATGTGTTGTCCATATCCGATCTCTCTTATTTTAAAAGGTACATCATTCGCTTTGTTTCAATTTAAGGAATTAAAGGTTTACCTTCTTCGTTAAATGAATCATTTTGTACAAATCTTCACATACAGGTTTATCTAATTGTGATGATTTGTAAATCATAAGATTGCTGTCAATTTTATGTCTTGTTTGTTCTGTTATTGATATTCAAAAGAGAACTGCTGCTTCTGGTTTACAAGAAGCTTGCAGAGAATCTGGTGCGAGTTTCCTCCCATCGAACAACTGAACTGGATCTTTTACACATGACATATTGGAAAGCGTTATTATAGGTTAGTTTATTAGTGTTATTTGAGCAGTCTAGATAGATATATATAGTTCAGATTTATAATTAGGATTATTATTTTAATTTCCCAACTTACTTAGTTTTCATTTTATTTCTTTCTCATAAAATTATAAAATCAAAAAACAATAGTTTTGCTGTCATAGCACAATTTACAAATAATTTTTGCAGGTTTTCATTTAAATTTGTAAATATGTAAATATTGTACATTTGTGATTAAGATTTAATTATGTTAATAATTCAACATTTAATTTCATAGAATTATTATTGTATATTATTAGACAGTAGGCTGTATATATATATTTCAGATTTGTTTATAGTTTGCGTTAATTGTTGTTTTTTCATTTAGTTTAGTTCCTTAGTGTAGTTTTCTTTCGTTTTTCTAGGAATTAGATCGGCCAACGGAGCCGCTAAACCCGTCAGGGTGGATCATCCCAAACGGCTTGGGTTATTTAGACAACCCTGGACTAGATCCACTCTTCCAGTTGGCGAGCGCTCATTTTCGCCCGTCAACACAGGGACACTCCTCCACCAAGAAGAATCAGATTTCAGAATCAAAAAGCGACATATAGGCCCCAGGAAGAAGAAGGATTCACAAGAGAACCTCCTTTCATAAAATCCTCAACTCCTAAGTATCAAACTATATTCTTTGGTTTATTTTATGCATGTAATAATTTTGGACATAAAGCTGTGAATTGCAGAGCTAACAACAAGAACAATAAAAACTTTGAGAGTCATATACAAAGGGGTTATTCAAGAAGGCCTAGTGAAACACAAAGAAGAAGTTACAATAGGTTTGAATCTTTGAGAAATGAAGTGGAATGTTACAAATGTAACAATTTTGGACATGTGGCCAAAGAGTGAAGAATGAAATTCCCTCCTAAAGAACCTCAACAGAATAACAATAGTCACAAACAGGAACCACAAAAAAGGACATGGATAAGAAAACAAGATTAGTATAGAAATGAAGAATGCACACTTGTTCTACAAGCTAAGCAGAAGAAACGTGGTTTATATGTTGACAGTGGGTGTTCAAAACACATGACAGGTGATAGATACAAGTTTCTTACATTATGAAAGGAAATAGATGGATCAGTTTCCTTCGAAAATGATGATTCAGCCAAAATCATTGGAAAAGGCACATCCCGAATTGGGAACAAGAATGAAAAGGCATAAAATGTTCTACTGATAGAAGATATGAAACATAATCTTATAAGTGCGATTCAAATGTGTGACCAAGGTCATAAAGTTACTTTTGGTTCACAAAAGTTTGAGATAAGAAAAGAAGGTTCAGGGAAATTGATTGCTACAACTACAAGAACTTCAAGCAACATATATGTGTTAAGTGAAATTAGAAATGAAAAGTGTTGTCTAGGAAAGGAAGATGAAAGTTGGCTATGGCACAGAAGAATGGGTCACATGCATTTTGATAACCTTGTCAAAGTCATAAAAAGAGAAGCAGTTAGAGAAATGCCCCAGATCATGAAACCGACCAATACTTTATGTAAGCATTGTCAACAAGGAAAGCAAACAAAGACCCGATTCAAATCAAAGGAATATTTAACGACAAGACCAATGGAAATTGTGCATATTGATTTAGTTGGACCAACTAAAACAAATAGCTTAAAAGGTGATAAATACTTTATGTTATTAGTCGATGATTATACAAGAATGACTGTAGTTTGCTTTCTCAAGAATAAGTTAGAAGCTTTTGAAAACTTCAAGATCTACAAGGAAATGGTTGAAAATGAAATGGATTCAAAAATAAAATGCTTGAGATCTGATAATGGAGGAGAGTTGACCTCAAAGAAATTTATGGACTACTGCAACAATCATGGAATAAAAAGGCAATTCTCCGTTGCTAGGACACCTCAACATAATGAACTTGTTGAAATAAAGAACATGACAATACAGGAAATGGCTCGAACAATGCTAATGGATTCAAAATTGATAGATATTTTTTGGACACAGGAAGTGCATACAACAGTTCACATTCAAAACTGAGTAATGCTCAGAAATAACACCGAAAAAACTCCTTACGAGCTATAGAAAGGAAGACCAACAAATGTGAAGCACTTCAGAGTTTTTGGAAGCAAATGCTATATCAAAAGAGAAGATGGAAAAATGGGAAAGTTTGACTCTCGTGTGGACAAAGGAGTAGTTTTTGGTTACTCGAGTACAAAGAAATCATACAAGTGTTACAATCTAATATTGAACAAAGTTGTGGAAAGCATCAATGTGAAAAATGATGAAACAGGCATACCAAAATCAAAGGAAGAAGAAAATGAATCAATGAAACAACCCTTAGAAGAAGAAGTAGAATGGGAATATGAAGAGAATCCGACAAAAGTAGAAGAGCAAGTTCAACAAGTGTCTCCAAAGACACCCATTAAACGAGTACAGAAGAATCATCCTTCAGATCAGGTTATCGAAAACAAAGATGCAGGAGTTGAGACTAGAAGAAGAATCTATTCACCATAACAAACACACCTAGCACTTTTTTCTACAATTGAACCAAATTGTTTTGAAGAATCCAACAAGGATGAATTTTGGAATAAGGTGATGGATGAAGAATTGAATCAAATAGAGAAAAATGACACTTGGGAATTGGTTCCAAGACCAAAGAATAAGAATGTGATCGACACAAAATGGATTTTCAGGAATAAATTGAATGAAGATGGACAAGTTAAAAGGAACAAAGCTAGATTGGTATGTAAAGGCTATGCACATATTGAAGGAATCAAATTTGAAGAGACATTTGCCCCATTTGCCAGAATGGAAGCAATCCGTTTGCTTTTATCTTATGCATGCTCAAAAAATATTAAAGTATATCAGATGGACATAAAATCAACGCTTCTGAATGGGGAAATTGAGGAAGCAGTCTACATTGAACAACCAGAAGGATTTCAGTTTTCATAGAACACAAATTATGTGTGTAAATTAACGAAGGCCTTGTATGGTCTAAAACAGGCTCCTAGAGCATAGTGCTCTAGACTGGATAAGTATCTGCAACAAGCAGGGTTCAGAAAAGGAAGTGCAGACAACAACCTCTACATCAAGGTAAGTCAAGGTAATATTTTATTAGTTGAAGTTTATGTTGATGATATTATTTTTGGTAGTGATGATGACAGGTTAATCCATAAATTTGCAAAAGATATGCAGAATGAATTTGAAATCTCGTTACTTGGAGAACTATCCTTCTTTCTGGGACTTCAGATACATCAAAGCAACCAAGGAATTTTTATTTCTCAAACCAGGTATATCAGAGAAATGCTAAAGAGGTTTGGAATGGAAGATTGCAAACCAGTTATCACTCCTGTTAGCAATCAAAATGTAATTGTATTTCGACAATGTTTTCATCACTTTTTGCTTGATTTGCCCATTCCCAAAGTCTTTAGCCTGTTGTGTGTCTGAAAAAAGCCTCATTAAGTCTAGCGGTTCCTATCTATCACTTCCGACAAAGATTCCTTATTTACTCTGTCTTTAACCTGCAAATATTAAAGACACAAATAAAAGTTATTCTCTAGCTTTATTTCCTTTTATCTTTTGAAATAAAATGTATATATTTTATTTCTTAAAAAATTTCCCCAAAGAAAAAAGTGGTGTGTGCACTTAAATGTTTCACTCCTAAACCTAAGCCATATCACATGTGCCAGACTCCATGTCGAAGGCTAGTCTTCATACAATAGTTACCAAAGCCACGCAAGTCCAACACGAGTGCCAAGCTCTCCATTTCACATATGTCATTGAAATGCCCTAGTGACTAGAAGCATAATTAAAGGTTACAATCTTCAAAATCCTGATGTATGTGATATATGTCTCATGATCAGAGTTTAAAATAATAAAACACAAAACGCAGACAGTTGAAAAATGCCCGAGATTGCAATTGCTAGAGATTGTGCAGATGGCGTTTTTTATATCCAGTTGCCTGTAAAGTTTAAGGGTGATAAAAAAACCTATCAAATATTCATATGGGCAAAAGAGGAATGTTCTGGAGATAGTTTTCTAATTGTCAAAGAGCTGGCAAAGTTCGAAAGGCCAAAAAAAATTGAAGAGATATTCAACAGAAGGAATTGCTGAATACACCACTGGTGTATCTCCATCTCCTAGATATCAGCATGCTTGCAGCCTTGATGGATAACATATGGGAAGTGAATGTATAAGCTTTTGTGCCAATCTTACAAGTCAAGGGTTTTGAGGGTTCTTGTATTAAAGACACAAGTGTTGGTCAAAGGAATTGCGCCATGTATCCTGTATAGAAGTTGAACCCTTTATATTAGAGCCATGAGAATTGCAGCAGTTTTAATTTGGCAAATAAAGAAGGTGGACACAGGAATTGTAGTTGCTAATGCAACTGATGCAGCGATAAGTTCTTCTGTCATATTTCTGACAGAGCCAGGTCTGAGTGTTATTATCAGTGCAGTATTGACAAGTCGTGCAATTTTCCAGCCAATGAAGAATTACACTATACATGCAGTGTCAATTACAATACATATTGTGCCAAGCTCATCGCTTTAGTGTTGATATGGAGTTTTGACTTCTCACCATTCATGGTACTTATAATTGCCAAATGATGAAAACTGTGGTTTCAACAACTTAGACCATTTCAAAAAGGCGTTATTAGCTACCAAAAGCTCCACTTTGGGTAGCTAATCATAATCTGTTTCAGGCATGTAAGCCACCAAAAACACAGAGATTGTTTTTCTTTTTCCCAGATCAAAGATTCTTGTTTCCAGATCATGTGGGAATGGTCTCAAATGAAAGATATCTGTGCGCAGCTCATTTAATAAAACAAAGAATTGGTTGAAATTCTTAAAAGGCCCTATTCATAGTATACTTATCCCAAAGATTATGTTGATGTAAGGTTGAAACAATTAAGTATTGAATAAGTTTCAAAAGAAAATGCAGAAGAAGTTTTGGTTCTGAAAAGATATAAGGCAAACCTATGAAGATTTGAGGATCAAAACATTGGCAAGGGCCAGACTACAAGGTCAACAGGCAATCAATAATTTTCACCAGCACAGAAGGCACAATTATAACCAATTAGTTGTTGAAAAGCAGAGCTTTCATCAACTAACTAGCAAATTTCAAGGCGAAAGAGCTGATGAAATCACAGACAGGGAAGAGAAGTCGTATTTTCGCCCAGATATAAGTTTTTCTCAATTAAACGCCTGGAGGAGAGTTTCAAAAGATGGACAATAATTAAACACATCATATTTAAGGATCTGTTATGATGTTTGAGGTGTTTAACAAGTGGCAAAGTGAAATTAGCTACCTATTTTCTAGGCACTGAAACAATTTTTTTGCTAAAAATGGCAAATTCGACTTATCTGATCTTTCATAGTGCCAACAACCTTGGAAGGTTTTCTACACTTGTCAAAGTTTTGAAGGAAGTGAAGATCATTAAAGATGAAGAATTGACCTAGTTTTTAGTATCTCTCCCTATTTTCTTGTGTCAGATTTGACTGTCTATTTTTAGTAAATTCGATCCTTCTTTATAGGATCTCAATTATTCTGTAAAGGCTATAAAGCCAAGAACTTCAGATGAAGGGGGAGGTTCAATTTTGAAGACATTTTGCTACTGTAATAGACTCTTATTTTGATAATAGAATCACAGTCTTCTTTTGCCTTCAATATCAGATTTGTTCATGTACTTCATCATTCTATTCTTTACTTCAGTTTGTCTTAGATTCTAAGGACTGTCATCTCTTTATTAAGCTCATAAACTTGAATTAAAAGAACTTCTTGATATCTTGTATGACCCTGCACACTGTTGTATTTGGTTATCTAGATTAGTATTCTTCATCCCCTGTTCAAACTTTTCTGTCTGATTATTGATTTCTAAAATCACTGTCTTATTTGAATGCATGATAAATGGTCCATTTTATTAGCTATTGAGTTATCCCATTGTTTCAAGCATACCTAATTATCACATTCTTAAGTTACCAAGCATCTTTAGCCTACAACACTAAAGAGTTTCTTGAAGAGCTAACAAATTGACGCCGTTGCCGGGGAGAGGAGATTGAAGCTCAGCTTCCCTGGGAGACGAGATTAGATCTACTCCTTGATGATATACAAGGATTAGACATTACATTGGTTGTAATAATCTATCTGGCGACTCCATGAAGGACAAATTTAGTGGCGACTCCATTGTTCAGAAATCTGTTGGTGACTCCACTGGTATGACATGAACCAGATCTTTGCTAAGAGGTATGTGTTATGTGATTTTTCAAGTATTTCTAGTTACCCTCATCCAGTGCCTAGTAGAGATGAATGGGAACGTAGCCTTCCTAGATTTCGAGGAGAAGAATGGGAAGTGATAGCTGAACACTTGCTGGATTTTCATGACTTTATTCATTGGCTTGAAATTGTACATGAGGATGTTCAAATTAAGATTTTCAGGTATTCATTAGAGGGGATCACTCTTGAATGGTGCCAGTCTCTTCCAAATGCAAGTGCTAGTTCTTTGACAAATTTCCATTCAGCCTTCAATTCCTTTTGTAAAGATTATTTTCCAGTTGAATATATTTTTGAAGGATGTTGTGAAGAGTTTTCTTCATTTCATAAAGTTTTTGCTTGTCACAAAGATCAAGTTTGTGATAAAGCTTTTATTGTTGAAGAAGACATTTACCATGTAGGTCAAGAGGTGTTGAAGGATAATAGCGACACATCTGACATCATATCAGATGTGTTTGTTGTTTTAAATATTGATCAAAATCAACATGTCTCTTTTGGATGTATTGATGTCAAAGAACCAATGCATATATCAACAGGAAAAATAAATGAATCTGAGTCAGCATGAGAAATTAATAGATCAACATATTTGAGATCTGTGGCAAATACTATGAGCAGTCCTCAACTTTCAGATTTGCAGACACAGGGAAATTGTAGTAGACATGAAGACTTGAAAGGTGATGAGCAGATTGACCAATCAATAAGTGAAAGTATTGCATCTGCAGTATATGTTGAGGACAACCCACATTTTCCATACTTGCAGATAAAGGTAGATTGCAGAAGATATGAATAAGGTGAGGAATTGAAAATTCTAGATCAATAGTCCATCCTATATATTTCTCCAATAGATCTCGAGCAGCCTGCATTCAACAGTGAGATTAGTAAAGGCAACCTTCAACATCATTTCAATTTACAGTTGGATCAGCAGTCCAAAGAGGTATTGCTTTGTGAATTTGATGACCCTTTTGCTGACTATTTGGAGTCTATGAGCAACATTAATCCAAAAATATTTCTGTCAGATGAAGGTTGGTCTTGTCATCTTTTCAAATGGCATTTCCACAAGCTATGGTCTTTTTCATCTTTTGGGTCAAGATCAAGTATGATACTAGCAAGTCAATTACTTTCTTGGCTGCATTGGAAATTCGATTTTACTTGATAAATCTACCTCTACTAGTTAATGTAGGAATAGGTAGAAAATAAGCTCGCCATCAAGCATGGCTGGAGATTCTTTTTAGTTTTTTAGTTTGCAACAGTGACTTTGCATCCAGAGTTTGAATAAATATTGTAGAGATCTAGTGATGACATTAAATGACTCCATAGCCCAATGGACTAGACACAATACAAATGATTGCTGAGCAGGTTGCAGGATTTTTAGGTTAAATAGACATGCAAAGGTCTGCTTGTTCTTGGAACCTCACAGGCATGTTTCAGGTTTGCAGGGGAGTAGTTGTGAAGGCCAAATGAATCCATAGCCCAATGGTCAAGGCTAGATGACTCCATGCCCAATGATAAAGGCACAAGGTCTGCTAGGTTCTTGGAAACCTCACAGGGAGGTCTCCATCCCAGTTGGAGCCAGATGTTAGCGATCAAAATGTAATGGTATTTCGACAGTGTTTTCATCACTTTTTGCTTGTTTTGCTCATTCCCAAAGTCTTTAGCCTGCTGTGTGTCAGAAAAAAGCCTCATTGAGTCTAACAGTTCCTATCTATCACTTCCGGCAAAGATTTCTTATTTACTCTGTCTTCAACCTGCAAATATTAAAGACACGAATAAAAGTTATTCTCTAGCTTTATTGCCTTTTATCTTTTGAAATAAAATATATATATTTTATTTCTTAAAAAATTTCCCCAAAGAAAAAAGTGGTGTGTGCACTTAAATGTTTCACTCCTAAACCTAAGCCATATCACATGTGCCAGACTCCATGTCGAAGGCTAGTCTTCATACAACAATTACCAAAGCCACGCAAGTCCAACACAAGTGCCAAGCTCTCCATTTCACATATGTCATTGAAATACCCTAGTGACTAGAAGCATAATTAAAGGTTACAATCTTCAAAATCCCGATGTATGTGATATATGTCTCATGATCAGAGTTTAAAATAATAAAACACAAAACGTAGACAGTTGAAAAATGCCCGAGATTGTAGGTGCCAGAGATTGTGCAAATGGCATTTTTGATATCCAGTTGCTTGTAAAGTTTAAGGGCGATAAAGAAACCTATCGAATATTCATATGGGCAAAAGAGGAACGTTCTTGAGATAGTTTTCTAAATTGTCAAAGAGCTGGCAAAGTTCGAAAGGCAAAAAAAAATTGAAGAGATATTCAAAAGAAGGAATTGTTGAATACGCCACTGGTGTATCTCCATCTCCCAGATATCAGCATGCTTGCAGCCTTGATGGATAACATATGGGACAGTGAACGTAGAAGCTTTTGCACCAATCTTACAGGTCAAGGGTTTTGAGGGTTCTCGTATTAAAGACACAGGTGTTGGTCAAAGGAATTGCACCATGTATCCTGTACAGAAGTTGAACCCTTTATATTAGATCCATGAGAATTGCAACAGTTTTAATTGGGCAAATAAAGAAGGTGGACATAGGAATTGCAGTTGTTGATGCAACTAATGCAACGATAAGTGCTTCTGTCATATTTCTGACAGAGCTAGGTCTAAGTGTTATTATCAGTGCAATATTGACAAGTCGTGCAATTTTCCAACCAATGAAGAATTACACTATACATGCACTGTCAATTACAATACGTATTGTGCCAAGCTCATCGCTTTAGCATTGATATGGAGTTTTGACTTCTCACCATTCATGGTACTTATAATTGCCAAATGATGAAAACTGTGGTTTTGACAACTTAGACCATTTCAAAAAGGCGCTATTAGCTATCGAAAGCTCCGCTTTGGGAAACTAATCATACTCTGTTTCAGGAATGTAAGCCACCAAAAACACAGAGATTGCTTTTCTTTTTCCCAGATCAAAGATTCTTGTTTCCAAATCATGTGGGAATGGTCTCAAATGAAACATATTTGTCCACAGCTCATTTAATAAAACAAAGAATTGGTTGACATTCTTAAAAGGCCCTATTCACAGTATACTTATCCCAAAGATTATGTTGATGTAAGGTTGAAACAGTCAAGTATTGAATAAGTTTCAGAAGAAAATGTAGAAGAAGTTTTGGTTCTGAAAAGATATAAGGCAAACCTATAAAGATTTGAGGATCAGAACATTGGCAAGGGCCAGACTACACAGTCAACAGGCAATCAATAATTTTCACCAGCACAAAAGGCACAATTATACTCAATTATCTGTTGAAAAGCAGAGCTTTCATTAGCTAACTAGCAAATTTCAAGGTGAAAGAGCTGATGAAATTGCAGACAGGGCAGAGAAGTCGTATTTTCACGCAGATCTAAGTTTTTCTCAATTAAATGCCTAGAGTAGAGTTTCAAAAGATGGACAATAATTAAACACATCATATTTAAGGATCTGTTATGATGTTTGAGGTGTTTAACAAGTGACAAAGTGAAATTATCTACCTATTTTCTGGGCATTGAAACAGTTTTTTGCTAAAAATGGCAAATTCGACTTATCTTATCTTTCATAGTGCTAGCAGCCTTGGAAGGTTTTCTACACTTGTCAAATTTTGAAGGAGGTGAAGATCATTAAAGATGAAGAATTGACCTAGTTTTTAGGATCTCTCCCTATTTTCTTGTGTCATATTTGACTGTCTATTTTTAGTAAATTTGATCCTTCTTTATAGGATCTCAGTTATTCTGTAAAGGCTATAAATCCAAGAACTTCAGATGAAGGGGGAGGTTCAATTTTGGAGACATTTTGCTACTGTAATAGACTCTTATTTTGATAATAGAATCACAGTCTTCTTTTGCCTTCAATATCAGATTTGTTCATGTACTTCATCATTCTATTCTTTACTTCAGTTTGTCTTAGCTTCTAAGGACGGTCATCTCTTTATTAAGCTCATAAACTTGAATTAAAAGAACTTATTGCTATCTTGTATGACCTTGCACACTGTTGTATTTGGTTATCTAGATTAGTATTCTTCATCCCCTGTTCAAACTTTTTTGTCTGATTATTGATTTCTAAAAGCATTGTCTTATTCGAATGCATGATAAGTGGTCCATTTCATTAGCTATTGAGTTATCCCATTGTTCCAAGCATACCTAATTATCATATTCTTAAGTTACCAAGCATCTTTAGCCTACAACCCTAAAGAGTTTCTTGGAGAGCTAACAACTCCCATGCAAACCAATTGCAAGTTGAGAAAAGATGATGATTCAAAGTCTATAGATCAAAGGCAATACAGGTCAATGATTGGCAGCCTACTATATGTGACAACATCCAGACCAGATGTAATGCAAGCAGTTGGATAGGTGGCATGATTTCAGACAACACCAAAGGAATCACATGTATTAGCAGTGAAGAGGATTTTCAGAAAGAGTTTGGATTATGGTATCCAAAAGGAAAGGATCTATCACTTATTGCCTACACAGATGTAGATTAGGAAGGTTGTATTGATGATCGACGAAGCACCAATGGAGCAATGTTCTACTTGAGTGAGTGTTTAGTATCATATATAAGCAAGAAACAATCAACAATATCTTTATATACAGCCGAGGCATAGTATATTACAACAACATCATGTTGTACACAGGTTCTTTGGATGAAACAAACTCTGACTAATATACATCTTGAGTATGATGAGCCCATTCCAATCTATTGTGATAATAGACGTGCCATCAATATCTCAAAGAACCCCGTAATGCACTCCAAGACGAAGAAAATTCCAATCAAGTATCACTTTCTACAGGAGCAGGTTGCAGAAAAGAACATCAGAGTTGAGTATGTGGTCACAAAAGAACAAGTGGAAGACATATTTACAAAACCACTTCCATGGGAAGACTTTGAATATCTTCGCCAGAGACTTGGAGTTATTTCTACTCTAAAATTAATGCTTATCTTATATGTCTTAGATATATACGAGGAAGCACCATAAGAGGATAGTTCAGTCAGGGGGAGAAGCCTCAGATGGAAATACACTTTTGACATTGATGACAAACAAGGAGAGATTTATCACATGCAGAGGACAGAGGCATGGTTCTAGGGGGATAATATTTATCAGATGCAGAGGATAGAGGCATGGTTCTAGGGGGAGCATGAGTGATATGATTTCAGTATTGCATCAGAGTGTTTCCATCAATGCGAAAGGGGGAGATTGTTGATTAAGGTTAGTTGTCATTGATGTCAACCCTTGAAGAAATCCTGGTAGCATAAAGGTTTGGGTAATGGACCCAAGTTTGTTTGATGTAAAGTTGACTCATTATTGTCTTTTCATGGTTGATAAGAAGTAAAAATGGATGAACTCCAAAGTGGTCCCCTTATGGTGAAAGCCCTCACGGGAAGACGCTTTACAAATTGAGTTATCCTAGAAGTATGGTTAGAGAGCCCATGCTTAGTTGTGGAATAATGAGATGAAGGACAATGAATTTGTCAGTGAAACTATCCTAGATGAATAGTGCTTGTCATGCCATTTCTGGTGGTATGTGGAATGTCACATAACTCCTCACGATTAGAGAGTTATGACCATATGAAGTTAGAGAACCCTGATGAGCCTTATAAAAGCCCCCAAGAGTCAAGTGTCTTGCAAAAGAATTTATTTTAAATGGAGAAGCCCTAAAATAAGGAAAGTGTAAGGCTACATGAAGATCTAAATAAGAGGCAAATATCGCTCATTAAGGACACACTTGTACATATTGTATATCTATTTTATTGTGTAAAGCTTATTCTAAATACTTGTGGATACTGAGTGGTGAACGTCTGAGGTAGCACGAAGGGTTGACGGAGAAATTCTTGGAATTACAGTGAATACAAAAAAAACCCTATTTTCCGAGGTGTACGCAGGTTGTCTGTGTATAGGGTGCATACCGTACATGAGCTGTCTGTGTATAGGGTGCGTACGTACGCGGGCTGACTGTGTATAGGGTGAGTACATGTTGATAAATCCATGAAAACTTGAGAAGATGAAGATGAAGAGGTTATAGATTCTGAGATCAAGCTCCCAGGAAGGTCTAAAGTGCTCAGATACATCAGATCCATCCATTGGTTCAAAAGGCATTTCTTATTTCTATGAATAGTTGTATTTTGATGTATGCATGAGGAATGGCAATGGATATTTGAGGATTCCCCCTAGAGAGACTAGTGGCTACATGGGATCTTCTGCATAAGTCAGATCTACAAAAATGCAGTGCTGGTATATTAATCATTGATACTGATTGTGAGGCACATCTTGTATTTCTTGGCATATGGCTAAGGGTTTTTATGGTACATAGTTGAGAGCTTATATTTGTGTAGTAGTTGATGTATTGAGACGCTGAATATCATAAAGGGTTTGATGACTAATATCATGTGAGGGATCTTATACTTGTTCATGATTACACATACCTATATGGAACATGACTAGAGAGAGACATATTTTCCTTGAGTAAAGGTTATGTATGAGGATGCATGCACAGGGTACAATTACAGTATGGATACAATGACAGGTTACAGATCTATGTGAAAGAAGTTACAAAAGGTCATAAGTTTTCAAGAAAAAGGAAAACCCTAGTTTTCTTAAGGCATATCAACGCTGCATAATAGTTAGGTGGCGTACATACGCGGGCTTCATAACATATAGGGCGCGTACATATGCGAGTTGCAACACTACAGGTCACATACCTGTTGTATTTTTGTAGATACATGTTCATTTCAAGTATAGATTGATTACATGGCAGTTGTACAGATTAGATACAGGTCAATACAGTTGTACAACAATATATCTCACAATGATAGGTTGACAATGGTTCCATCATTCTACTTCTACTTCAGGGTGGTTGGACGGGGCAAGGATAGGTGGTTATAGCCACCTTTCAGTTGTAGCTGGAGAACATAGGGGGTTGTAGCCTCCTTCTGGTTGTAGCCAAAGAATCAGGGAGTTGGAGCTTCCCTCAGGTTGTAGCCTGAGAAACTAGGAGGTTGGAGACTCCTTCCAGTTGCAGCTGGAAAACAAAGGAAGTTGGTGCTTCCAATGAATGTAATTCTTCAAGACATATAAGAAAAATCATTCTCCGGTTTTCTCCCGCTTTGGGTTTCCACGTAAAACACTCATTTACTTTGTATGTGTGTGATTGTTCATTGCTCATTATTGGATAATAATTCTACATTGATATAACACCTGTATTATTTGGTTAAAAAGGATTATAATTGCGCTATTACTGATTCACCCCCTCTCTCAGTAATCCAACAAAATTCCCTTCGGCAGTGTGGACTGTTAAAATTCTTTAAGATCCAGGGCATGATGGCCCAACTGAGGTTACTTGAATACCTAATTCACATGTGGGATGTGAACCAATAGGTATTATGAGTGGGTGCTCAC
Source organism: Picea mariana (assembly GCA_032191745.1). Lineage (NCBI taxonomy): Eukaryota > Viridiplantae > Streptophyta > Pinopsida > Pinales > Pinaceae > Picea > Picea mariana. Next base: position 273,247 of record JASDQU010100788.1, read on the forward strand.
ATTATTATGATAAATATCGAGGATATATACTTCTTGACTGTCTTATCTCTTCATGGGTCACGAGTTATGCTAATAGGTAACAGGGGAGGTGGCGAGCCTATGGGCCACTATATCAGTGCACATTGTGTGCCCGGTACTCAGAAGCATAGCGGAAAAATCACTATCAGAGATGTCTGTGACTTACCTCTACGGACTATCATCTACATCATCAAGCGCATGGTAGGGAGTAAAATTCCCCATATGGCTCTTCAAATCTATTTCCAGTATGTGATGGAATGTATGGAGCTCCAATTTTTCAACTGGAGTGACGGGGTTCTTAGAAGCATGAAAAAAAAATTAACAAAGTGCAGGAATGGTGAACTGAAATAGTTTGGATACAGGTTGATTTTGGTTTCCTTGATCCAGATTTTATGAGAAGAAGGAAATGAATACAGATTATTAACAGGTGCTTAACACAAAATAACAAAGATACAGTAAAACCGGTTTTCTATTCAATAACGAAATAAGCTGAAACTGTAAAATGCAGCGGAAACAAGCTTGCTGGAATGGTGGCGGCTTATCTCTGAGAAGAGATGTGACGACAACGTGCATTTGCAAGAAGAAGGTTACAATGAGGCTCTGAAGGCATTTTTACAATAATCAAGAATGAAAAAAACCATAGACATCCAAAAACCCAACCCTAGGAGATGAAGCGCCAAAAGTCATGTGGGCCCCGTTTGGGTAAGCTAGTACATCAACTTCCTAGGGTCGTAACTTTTGCATACGATCTCCGTTTTAGGCATGTGATAGCCCGTTGGAAAGTTATCATAGAGGAGATTCATTTTGGGGGCTCAATAATGCCTTCAAATATCATTGAGGATCTATATACTAAAAAACCTTAATTTAGGCCCTCAAAATGGCCCCGGAAGTAAAAACTGCGAAAAATAGTAAATTGCCAAAAATGTTAGAAAGTTGTTTTGAGCCAGTTGGAAAAGGTGGGTGGCCACTGATATCCATCTGGATCATTCCTCCCTCCTTAGGAAGCAATGGTCTCCATTTCATTGAGGTCCCCTATTAGATGAGGAAATTTCTGATGAATTTGGCCCCAGGTGAGCCACTTGCCTTGGTGTAGGAGCTGCCCTGCTTTGACGACTCAATAAAGCTGGATCCTTTGTTGTCGAGTTCCCTTGATCTGTCTATCCGCAATATGATCATTAGATTCCTATTGTATGTAGTCGGGGTTGAGCTTTGTTGGTGTCATCTATTCTGCTACTTTTGAGGTGTCCAATAATGGTGGGAAATAAGGGTGAAGGAGATCGACGTTGAACACTGGGTGCAGGCCAAGGAAAGGAGGAATGTTGAGCTCAAAAGAATTATCCCCCATGGCCTTGGTGATAGTGTACGGTCCATAATGGAGTGGGAGAAGCTTCTGATGGGGTCTTGTAAAACGTTCTTTCTGCAAGTACAACCAAACTTTGTCACCCACCTGAAACTTATGCGACACTCGATGTTGATCATGGCGTTGTTTGTAATTTTCATTGGACTTCTGTAGGATATCCTGAACCTGTTGGTAGATGTTCTGGATTGGCTCAATGAAATGGGTGGCTTTGTCAGCTTCAGTTGGAGCAGGAGATGAGTCAGTCGAAGTGACCGCAAGGGGAAGTGCAACATCTATGGGACCCAATGGTTGGAATCCTAACCCCACTTGAAAGGGGCTGTGGCCGAGTGAGCTATGCAAGGCTCGGTTGTAGCTATGCTAGACATAGGGAAGGCTCTCATCTCATGTATGAGGGTTCTTTGAATTATACATGCAAAGGATATGCACAATCATTCGATTTACAACCTCGGTTTGGCCATCTGTCTAGGGGTGGAAGGCCGTGGATTTGGTGACCTTGGTTTCCAGTAGTGACCAGAGGCTCGACCAGAATGTGCTAAGAAATCGACTATCCCGATCTGATATAATGGCTTGTGGGATTTCAAAATGTACCCAAACTCGTTCAAAGAAGAGCTTCGCAATGGCCTCTTCTGTGATGCTCTTATTGCAGGCAACCAGAATCACCATCTTAGAAAAACGATCAACAACCACAAAAACACAATCATTTCCCCGCTTGGTGGATGGGAGGCCCGACATGTAGTCCATTGAGATGGATTCCCATGGCCTGTCAGGAGTAGGAAGAGGGGTGTATAGGCCCTGTTTCTTAGTGGTCGGTTTGGCAATAGCATAGGTAGTGCAAGACCTGATATACTTGCTGATCTCCTGTCGAAGTTTCGGCCAGTAGAAATGTTTCTGTAGCATCGCCACTGTATTTTCAACATCGAAGTGTCCTGCCATCCGTCTGTAGTGGGCTTCCCAGATCATCTTTGCTCGCTCACTTGATGGAACACAGATATGGCCCAGACAACATAACAACCCATCCTGAAGATGGAAATTATCGACAACTGCATTTGCACCCAACATTTGGTAGGTGGTGGCGAAGTCAGGGTTTGTCTCATAGAGTTGGGGCCATCCATATGTCTCATGGCCGCAAGAGTCTAGCACCGTGGTGAGTGCTGTGACTAGCGGTTTGCTGAGGCAATCAACGACATGATTGGTGCTTCTTGTTTTATACTTGATGTTGAGATGGAATTGCTGCAAGTATGTGGACCACTTTTGATGGCAGTCATTCTGCAGTTTTCCCTATGTCTGCATGAACTGTAGTGGCTTATGATCAGTGTGGATGACTGTCTCTTTCCAAAGAATGTAATGTCTCCACTGGCAGCATGCTTGCACAATGGAGTACATTTCTTTGTTGTAAGTAGGGTACTTACGGACAATATCAGACAGTGTCTCACTATGATAGGCCACGGGGTGGCCATGCTGAGTGAGAACGGTGCCCACAGCATAGTCTGGAGCATCTGTCTCGATCTCAAAGGGATGCTGCAGGTCCGGTAGTGAAAGTACTGGGGCTGAGCACAAGCACTGCTTCAAATCATCGAACGCTTGTTGTTGGGACCGGCCCCACGAAAATTTTGCCTTACCACCACCCTTGTTTATTTGGCTGAGGGCCCATGCAATATGGGAGAAACCCAACACGAACCTGCGGTAGAAATTAGCAAGTCCCAAGAAGCTCCAAAGCTCAGTGAGTGTTGTTGGGGCTGGCCAGTCATGGATGAATTGGATTTTGGTTGGATCCACATGTACGGCATGCTGATCAATGATGTAGCCCAGGTAATGGACCCTGTCCATGCTGAAGGAGCATTTTTCCAGGTTGGCTTATAGCTTGTGCTGCCGCAGGGTGTGCAAAACCTGCTGAATATGTTGCAAGTGTTCGGCCCAAGTCTTGCTGTAAATTAGAATGTCATCCAGATACACCACTACAAAAGTATTGGTGAATGGTCGTAGGATATCGTCCATCATCCTCATGAAAGTGGTTGGAGCATTTGTCAAACCAAAGGGCATGACCAACCATTCAAAATGTCCTTCCTTTGACTTGAAGGCGGTCTTCCATACATCTGTCTGTTCTATCGGGACCTAGTGGTAGCCAGACTTCAGATCAATCTTACTGAAGTATTTGGCTCCCATGAGTTGATCAAGGAGGTCATCGATTCAGGGAATCAGGTATCAGTTTCTAACAGTGATTTTATTCAGAGCCCGGTAATCAATAGAGAGTCACCAGGTTCCATCTTTCTTCTGTACCAACATGATTGGGCTCTCGCAAGGTGATGAGCTGGGGCGGATGTGCCCCTTGTGGAGCAGTTCTTGGATCTATCGCTTGATCTCCTCATTCTCTAACAAAGAGCGACGATAGACTGGCCCATTGGGTAGCGGTGCGCCGGGGGTCAGATCGATGGGGTGCTTGACCTGATAGTGCAAAGGTACCCCTGTAGGTGAGGAGAAGATATCTGAGTATTCTTCCACAACCTTATCTACCGCAGAGACCTTGGATGTGGCTGTGATCTTTTGCTTGTTCTGAGAGTGAATCACGAAGAAGACAAACTTCCCCGTCTGTGAGATGACCTTCCTGCATTGCTTAGTAGATATCAAGGAAATAACACTAGGTGGGACTGCCTCGAGTATCCTGTACAATTTCCCGTTCAAAGTAATAATAACACTACGAGGCCTAGACTCATATACAACATGACATTTCCATAAATAAGGTTGGCCCAAAAGAGCATCACAAACTTCGAGAGGAGCAACATCACACAATACCTCATCTTTGAAGGGCTTGATGCTGTATGACAGTCGACACTGTTGGTTGACACAGAGATCGCTTCCTTGGTAGAGCCATCCAATGATGTAGGGTTGTGGGTGTGGCGTTGTTGACAGGGCCAACCACTTGATGACCTTTGTTGAGATGAGATTCTTCTGGCTACCGCTATCAACGATGAAGTGCAACGGGGTGCATTTTATTCACATCTGTGAATGGAAGAGGCACTCTCCTTCTTCTGGTTCATTTGGTTCACCAGGCTGGAGCTTGGTGGTAGAAATGGTGGCACTAGGTTCCGCGTCAATGATCCATCTTCCCCTTTCTGGTTCTATCTCGGAGTCAGAATCTGCATCTGATTTAGAGGCTTTCACTTCGGCCACCAGCGAATGCTTTAAGCGGCAGTCAGTTGTGTTATGCCAAGGGCTCTTATGGAAGTCACACCACTTCCCAGTATCTTCTTTGTCTTTTCGGTGTCCTTCTTTGCTTGCGGCTTGTACTGGTTGTATTGATACTGCCCATCTTTTCTCTATCCTTTGTTTGATGGGTTGGGGCCACCCTTTCCTGGCTTTTGTTGTGAGGGGTTCCCAGGCCCAAATTGCCGCGTCTTTTGTTTGAGCTTCTGCTTGATTTTGACGGCATATCGGTAGGCCGCACCCAAGGATGAGATGTCTAGAAATTCCATTTCGGTCCGGATGTATCTATGCAGAGCACCGTGATACTTGAGCACCGGATGTCACTCCGAATCTTTGATACCCAACTTGGTGCGCAAGGTATGGAAGATATTTGTGAAATCTGGCACTGCTTGGTCTCTCTCTTGCCGCAGTGTGGTCCATTTGGTATACATGTCGTCATAACTTCCGAAAGGGTAGTATTGTTCCTTAATAGCATCCCTGAAGGATTCCTAGGTGGTCGTGACTGAAAATAATGAGGTTTCCTCTGTTTCCTTTTGCTCACAAAAAGTTTCCCACCAATCTTTGACATGGGGAATGACTTTGAGGAGCGCAAAAGTAATATTTTCTCTATCCGAAAATTTATGAATAGAAAAATACGCTTCTAGTAGATTCAACCACTTGTCTACAACATCTGCATCTATCTGACCTTCAAATATAGGAATATCAAATTTTATTTGTACCTTGAAGGTGGCGACACCTCAGTTCGAAGAAGATGCGTCGCCTGTTGGTAGTCGTCGAAGTATTTGCACGAAACTATCCATCATCTCGTTCCTCTGTTGCATGAGGGATTCCTCAATCAACAGTTTGAAAGGATCTCCTATTCCATCATATTTATTTTCTCCTGCCATGGGAGGTTGCTTGGGCGTGCGAGAGCTTCTGTCCTCAAGAGAAACAAGCTTGAGACCCAACTCTTTGTACTCTGACCTCATTGGGGACATGCATTAAGACGACAAGGAGCAGACCGCTCTGATACCACTGATCCATATTTTATGAGAAGAATGAAATGAATACAGATTATTAACAGGTTCTTAACACAAAATAACAAAGATACAATAAAACTGGTTTTCTATTCAATAACGAAATAAGCTGAAACTATAAAATGCAGCGGAAACAAGCTTGCTGGAATGGTGGCGGCTTATCTTTGAGAAGAGATGTGCCGGCAGGGCGCATTCAAAAGAATAAGGTTACAATGAGGCTTTGAAGGCATTTTTACAATAAGAAATAATTCCAAAAACCATATACATCCAAAAACCTAACCCTAGGAGATGAAGCGCCAAAAGTCATGTGGGCCCCGTTTGGGTAAGCTAGTACATCAACTTCCTGGGGTCGTAACTTTTGCGTACGATCTCCGTTTTAGGCGTGTGATAGCCCGTTGGAAAGGTATCATCGAGGAGATTCATTTTGGGGGATCAATAATGCCTTTGGATATAATTGAGGAGATTGATACTAAAAAACCTTAATTTAGGCCCTCAAAATGGCCCCATAAGTAAAAACTGCTAAAAATAGTAAACTGCCAAAAATGTCAGAAAGCTGTTTTGAGCCAGTTGGAAAAGGTGGGTGGCCACCGATATCCATCTGGATCATTCATTCTTCCTAGAGAGGGTCCCATATTTACACTTGCAGGTAGAGTGGGGTATACCTCCTACACAGAATCCAAGAATGAAGAGGTGGGTCGACCGCATGGGATGACATGTCACTGGTCCTATCATCAAGTATAATGATGTTTTCTTTAACTAGTTGAGGACTCAGATGTTGATGGTCGAAAACTATGCCTATGTCGGTTTAGACTTCTGAGGCGATTTAGACTTGTTTCTTCCTGAGGGTTCCCAATGGGGGGACATAGGTAAGAAGTACATTTTGTTTATATGATGTTTTTATGATTTTTAATAATATAAAATGTTTGTTTTTATGTTGTTTATCTGATCACTAATCAAATTCTCTTTGATGATGCAGACGTGGGACCTTACTGTCCTCTTATTTCATCCCCCATCCAGAGGTGAGGGGAGAGAGTTGACGCATCAGGAGCCGCTGCTACTGAGTACGAGACTCTAGAGAAAAATCTAGAGGGACTCATGATGAACATCCCAGATGCCTCTATCGATGATATCCCGAGGCATTATCAACACCACATAGTGGGCGTGTCTACTTCCATCAGCTGAATGCTCTGTAGAGTAGCACGGGAAGTCACGTGTTATAGCGAGCAACATCCTTGATGCTCTATTGTATATGAAGCCATGTGCTCCACATTTCGATATTTTTGTCTTCAGACAAAAACACTTTTTTGTAAACTTGTATCGTTATATATATATGAGGCTTCTACCATCTTACTTGTTGTATATACAAAGTGTGATTGGATTTTATAAGTGTCTCAAATGTATGTCTAACACATAATTAACCAATGCATATGTTAATATATTTAGACATCTAGGAATGTGTTGATATTCAATGTAATCAAAATAATGTTCCAAGAGGCGAATTCGTAAAGATATCCTTAACAACGTAGGACTTCGGATAGAATACACATTACTCAATTTTAGGACCACTAACTGTGAATCTAGTTGTAAAACAAGATTGTGGATTCCAAATGAAACAACGTCGATCAATAATTTGATGACATCACTTTATTCCGCAATATTGTTAGTTGCACAACCAAGGCAAACACCATGTAGACTAATCAATTCGTCTGTAGGTGCATAGATTTCCCAAGAAACAGACGCTAAGTTTTGAGTATTGTGACTAGCGCCATTGGCAAAGCCACTGTAGGGAAGCGAAGACATAGACATCTGGAAACCAAGAACAACGCAAGGTAAGAAACTAAAGGTCGAAACCAAACAACGAAAAATCACACAAAAGTATGATACATTAAAATACAAGTACTCATGCAAAAATGACTTAACCATAATACTTCTTCAAGTAAAGCCCATTTCTAGGTTCACTCAAAGGAATTCCATCACAATCCATTGACTCATAAGCTCCCTCTCCAAAACTCACTTGACAATATAAGGACCCCGCCACATAGGCTCAAATTTAATAGCCCCTAGAAAATCACGATCTTTCTCGTAAAGAAGAACTAGATCTCCTTCAGAAAAAACACATGGCTTGACATACTTGTCATATTGGGATTTAACACATTTCTTCTGAGTTTCAATAACTAAGGAAACATTGCGACGGGTTTCATCTAATTGCATAAGATAAAAAATACGCTCCTCTTCTATTGAGGTGTTCGATAGAAATTCGATGGATAGCTTCAAATATGGTATATCACATTCAATTAGAAAGATAGATTCAATACCATATACTAGTTGGAACAGTGTAAACTCCGTGGCAGACTTAACAGATGTCTGACAGACCCACAATGCTGAGAACAACATCATCTTCCAATGTGACTTATGGATTCCTACCATTCGTCGAAGCATAGTAGTAAGGAATTTGCTGATTTCTTCAACCTGGCCATTGGCCTATGGATAGTAAGGGGTTGAGTTTTCATGGTGAAGACCCAACTTCTCAATAAGCTCAGACATCATAAAATTATGAAAGTGGCTACCGTGATCGGTAACGATAGCCTGACGAATACCAAACCGAATAATTATATGATTGAATATGAAGAGTGTTGCAGTTTTATCAATGTTATCAAAGTTAGGCATCGCCTCGACCCATTTAGTGAAATAATCCACAGCTACAATAATCTATTCATGCCCCCTAGCCAAGTGAGGGTTACATGTTATGAGTTCAATGCCCCATTTGGAAAATGGACCAATGAAAACTACAAGATGTAAAGGAGAATAATGAGATCTTATCTTGTTATTGTAAGTTTGGCAAGCATGGCATTTATGGACGACTGTAATGCAATCTTTAAACAATGAAGGCCAAAAATAACCCACTTGTAAGATCTTTTGGGCATTGGCATACCTAGACATATGACCACCACATGCTCCAGAGTGAAAGTCATTCAAAGCTTTCTCAGCTTCATCGTATGTAAGACATCGTCGAAAGATAGAATCAATCCCACGAAGATAAAGAGTATCTCTAAGGACAATGTAATGGTGGGCTTGATATCGAATACGATGACGATCTGTACTAGAAATATCGGGTTGAAAAGTTTGGTTTTGGAGATAAATAATGATATCTCTATACCATATGTCATCAGAACTGATCAGAAAGAGCGATTCGTCAGGTAAGGAATCCTCTGCCATGGTTTCTATCTCAGTTGAGGGAAGGTCACAAATCAAATAAACAAAAACCAAGGATTTMTTGGACTTGGCACACTCAAATTCCAAGTCAAACTCCTGGATAATAACGATCCATTTGGAGTATTTACCCCCAAACAATTATCGTGTGAGGATGTGTTGCATGGGGTTGCAATCGAAAATAACAGTGGTTCTACGTAATAGGATATAGTGATGGAAACATTGGATAGCTTGAACAACTACCAAGGCCAGTTTCTCCACATGAAGATACTTGGTCTCGGTAGTCGTGAGACTCCAACTCAAATAATAGACAACATGCTCATCATGTGAATCATCCTCTTGGACCAAAACCATAGCAATGGTAGATTCCGAAGACGCTAAGTAAAGGAAAAAGTCTCGACTATAATCCAGGGGAAAAAGTAGTGGCGTACGGGTTAAAGATAATTTAAAATATTCAAAAGCTTTGTTCGTAGTATCTTCCCATACAAACTCATAAACCTTTTTGAGAAGCCAAGTAAAACCCTTCGTTAATTCAACGTAATTCGGGATGAATAGACGTAAAATGTTTGCCTTCCCTTGTAAACTTTGGATCTAGCGTAAAGTGGAAGGAGGAGGTAGATCCAAAATGGCCTCAACCTTCAAGGGATCTACCCTAATACCATGTCTAGACACGATGAACCCAAGGATTTGTCTGGATTCAACACAAAAGACACATTTGTGTGGATTCAAACGTATATGATAATATCGACATCGTAGGAAAATGACCCTTAAATGTGTCGGGTGATCCGAGCGACGCATGGAATGCGTGGGGAGATCATCAAGATAGGGTTGCACAATATGCTTAATATCATGAAAAGCATAAGACATAGCATGCTGAAAAGTCACACCAACGTTCTTCAATCCAAACGATAGTTTTCAATAAGCGAAGGTAACCCAAGGACAAATGAAAGAAGTTTTGTGTTGATCCGTGGGTAAGCTATTAATTTGATTATAGCCAGAGAAACCATCCATCAGGGAAAATATTTCACTTTCAACACAGTCGTCAACAAAAGGGGTTGGATAATTTTCCTTAGGACAAGCTTTGTTAATATCCCTATAATCAAAATAGACACGGATTGTACCTTGTTTCTTCATCACAGGAACAAGATTGGACACCCAATCTGTCAGAGCTATAGGATAAATGAAACTGACGTTAAGACTATTTTCAAGTTCAAGCTTGATCGCAATAGCCTTGCAGGGATGTACTGGGCGCAGTCATTGTTGAATGGGTTTAGTGTCTGGGTATGTCATGATTTTGTGCACAACAATATAAGGATCTATTCCAGGCATTTTCTCGTAACTCCAAGCAAAAACGTTGCAGAATTCTTGGAAAAGGGATTTATAAGTGTGGACCTCAACAAAAAAACATGAGGCCCCTATATGAACATTTTCCATGACACCAAGCTTGATCGAAATGTCAAGGGGGATAGTAGGGGAGATATTACTTAAGTTCCCTTCACATAAAATGTCATGTGTAAAGTCACGAACAGAAGAAATGATAACAACGGTCAACGGAGCCAAAATTTGTTGGTAGCTCTCTATGGTCTCTTGCTCTAGGAAGAGGATAGAACGATGATGCCCATCATCCCATGGAGTTTCTTCCATATACATAACCGACATGATCATCTCGTCAGTTGAAAATATCACATCAAATGGATCAAGAGACGTATCACAGAGAGAGGGAGGAGAAGTTTCTGATTGAATAGCTTGGTAAGCTGATTTGACCAGACTTAAGAGCATAGTGTTGCCATAAAAAGATCAATCACTAGGGTCAGGTACTATCCAATGGTCTAAAGATGCAGGGGTTTCACTAACAAAAGTGGATATCATATTGATCGAGGTGACAAAAGGAGATGGAATATTGGGCGGAGGAATGGGGAAAGTACCCATTAACGTGGAATCTTTGAGAATACCAACACCAACATTCTCATACCTAGAAGGTTTTTTCGAAATAAATGACACATTGCTAGCACGCGAATCAGAGTTAAAGAAGGCCAGTTTATCCACAATAATGACCTTTCCTTGGTGCGGGAAACATACGAAACAAAAAAGGGTAGAAACAACTGCACACATGGATTCAATCCAACTACGACCAAGTAAAAGGTTATAATCAAGAGGTGCATCGAAGACCTCAACCTCAATAGCAATTGACTTACCTTCTAAGATAATAGACAACGTGGGAAGAACACCATAAGGTTTGAACCCTATACCATTAAAATATTTAAGGGTATTATGTGACTTGGTCAGGGGAGAGCCAATGGATTTCCAACAAGCAATGGACATAATTCAAGTAGAGGCTCCTTCATCGATAACAGTTCGACAAATTCTTTTAGTCTCCACAACAACTTGGATATGGAATGCTAGTTGAGGAGGGAACCTTGGAATGTGATATTCCAAATGAAATATTATTAAATTAGAATCGGTAGGATTAATTCCACCAATGGCCTTTAACATTGCATTTCGTTGAGCAGGACAACTTTGAAGGACTTCGAGAGCCCATTGCAGAGGGTGTCTGCGTAAGATCTTCTACAATGATGTAGTTTTGAGAAGCACGTGTGTGAGGATTAAACGAAGATTTTCAAACAACACCCTTGGGAGGAGGGTGAAGGATTGTATCTAGACCCGGTCATTTGAGATGAAGAGGACTGTTTGGAGGTGAAGTTGGTGGAGGAGTTTGAACCAATGGAGGTAGTGTATCATCCACTTTTTCCTTCGAAGGAGAATAATATTTGGATCAAGTTGTGATAGCCACGTCATTCTTTGTAGAGTCACCGGTACACATAAGCACATAAGACGTGGTAGAGGGAGAGGGTTGATCATGAATGACCAACTGTGTCTGTTGTTGAGAAGGGAAAGGTTGAGACAAGATGGTGGGGGTGGATAATTGACCGGTCCCTTGAAGGAACTTAGTGACATCAGCTCGTCGAGGACAATATTTCTTGTAGTTATCATCACCATATATATGGCAAGGATAACGAGGTTTTCACTTGTCCTTATCATCAGTAGGCATGTTTTTAGTTTTTTCGGATTGAGTATTATTATTATTTTTATCTTCCTTATTCTTACTCTTCCCTTTTCTTTTATTTTGATTTTTACCGGTAGGCGTAGATTGAAAGGAATTGATGTCAACGGTTTTACCGACGGAAGGAGTAGGAGCAGGAGTATTTTGTACAGTAGAAGAAGTATTAGGTTTGGTATTGGTGTGACTGGCTTGTTTAGACTGAGTCTCATCATGGAAAGAGCCAATCGCACCATTAACAACATGGGAAGCAACTGGGGGTGTTGGAGTAGGGTTGACAGAAGGATGAGGAGCATCAGGGATCAAGTCATAATGAGTACCCGTTTGCGAATAAACGAGATCTAAATATTGATCACGACTAATCGCATGCTCTTAACTAACAATGCCACCCATGGAAACGTCACGGGAAATCAGATCAATGAGTGATTTGGTAAACCACTCATCCAATAACTGGTCAGGAAGAGGAACTTTGATCAAGCATCTTCTCCTCCTCCATTCATGAATGTGATCAGAAATGTGAGTGGAAGAGGATTGTTTGAAAGAACTCAAAATTTCAGTTCCTATCTCTTAACATATTGGCAGCTAGAAATGTGTTAAAAAGGCCATGGCTAGGGTATTAAAGTCATTAAAGAATCCTCGTGGTAACTCAATGTACCACTTAGCTTCTGAACCCGTAAGAGTTCGTTGGAAAACATGTAGTCTGATAGAGTCATCCATCAAGGAGTTAGATGAACACCAAAGATGGAAAGTCATGAAATGATTATTCGGGTCCTCTCCAGGACGACCATCAAATTTAGGAATATCATATGGTAGCTTGACCGGTATAACAAGACAATAAGGGGAATGTAAAATAGGATCATTCAAAATCCTAGACAAGTCCGGTAAATCCAAAGTAGAAAGAAAAGGAAATTGTATGTTCACTTGAGGAAACTGGTAGTTTTGGGGAGGTAAACCCATAGGTATACCAGTTGGACTGTAAGTAGTCTGCAGATAATTTAGTCCTAGCATATTCAGTTGTGGAGGATTTGGAGTCGCATATCCAACATAAGTTGGTTGATTAGGGAATCCTCCTTGGAAAGGAGCATTAGATTGGAAATTTTGGCCCCAAGTAGGATTTAGGGAACCTGGATACGGTTGGCCGAGGTCAGGGGGTAAAAACACATTAACTTGAGGATATTTCCCCCCAAATGGTTGTTGATTTCGTTGGGAAGGAAGATTTCAAGGTTGAGACTGTAACACATGTACACTTTGCCCATAAACGGGGTTATGGGTTCCAACTTGGGGTTTCCCCCTATTGATGATTGAAATAGTAAACAAAGTTTTTCCCGCAAAGTGTTTCTAAAGCCTATTATTATAAAAGATAAATAATACTAGTAGGTGGAACCCCCTTGTAGATTGGAGATCGGTTCTGGTCATCATTTGATTTTTCTGCTCATGTTCGTCACTGCTTACATGGTTGATGAGATCTTGTTTTTATTAGATATGGATTGGATTTATGAAGTATTGGTTCTTATGTTACTACGACCTATGATATTCATTTGTACCATTGCTATCTATTCTTGGGACACCTGCACAACATATATGTTAGTAATAATACATAAAAGGAAGTTGAAAAAAAATGACAACACATACAAGCAATTGGAAAGAAATGAAAAGAAATGCAACAAATGCAAAGGGAAGAATTTAAACTATGCTATATACTATACTATGTGCATCGATTCTATGGATTGTTGTTATCCTATCTACTAAGTTAATATCTATGCGATTTGAGTTATATAGTTGATATGCAATGGTGATTATGTTATGGCATAAGTTGATGTGGATCGCGCTATTTGGATGATTCGATACATGGTTATTGTATTATATGGTTGATATGTAATATGGTCAAGTTGGAAATGGGAGATATGATGGGGATGGCGCATTTGACAAGTAATAGATGCATATTCCAATGCAGGGTTTAATTTAATGGTGTTAATAAAAATCTTGTTGGCATGTACTAATGAGTTAATGAATTGTGGCTGGAGGCGACGTGCATTTAATGAACGTCACCTTTACTCCTTCTATTGGCTGCCACCCTAGTCGAGCTATTGTTCAAACTATTGTTGTGGTTATACTTTGATTTCTTAGCAGAGAGGAACCACTCAGCCATCTCGCATTTTAAGGTGCTTCGATCACAGGTATGTCTTTTTTTTGGACATCCAATTGTCTTTGCTGTTTATGAAATGGATATTGGCTCGAATGTATGGGTTGTTTTTTTCTTAAGTACTGCAACTGTGTAAAATTGTGTTTTTGGAATGAATTGTTGGTGGATTTCTCTCTGATAGTGTCTGAAGTTACAGTGTATTGGGCCATCTTGCATGTTAGAAGCCATAAGGGATCTCTATTATCCTTGCTGGTTTAATTGGAGGGTTTTTGTTTGGTTTTGGGTGCCTGGCTATCCTCACACATTCGTCGCTATATCCAGTCTTTGGTTTTTGTGGGTTTAATGGTTGGGAGCACTCTGTGTCACTGCATTCTCTTCACTTGAGCATTAGTTTTTTTCACCATTAAAGGTTGTGCAGTGGGTTATTTAGTTCTTTCTCGGCCCTGTATTCACTTCAGAGTTGCGATTGCTTGATTGGATAACCACAAGGGTTACACCCTGTGTGCGTTAAGTACCATTACTGGCCAAGTTGGAGCCTCGCTCCTATGTTGTAGTCCTCATGTCACGGGATTTTTATCTATCCACGAATAAGTCGTGGATCTCTCTATGTATGCACCGTTGGTATCAAAGGTTTTTCACCATTGAAGGGAGTTGGATCTAGCTTTTCTTGTGTTGGTCACAGTGCAAACCATTAACTCCACAGGCATAGGGTTGATATAGAACACTGGCATGGCTTGTCGGGCTTAATTCTTCATTATTGTTGGAAGGTTGTGTATTTTCAAAGGAATTGAGTACAGGCTCACCCGATGGGTCATGTCACAATTGTGTTGGTTTTGATATCTACTAACTACTCGTGTTAACACAATGGATAAACCCTGCATTGTTAATTGGACAGTTCAAAATACACAGTCATTGTCTTTGTGGTTGATAATCCAATATAGTTTTAATTGAGAAGGTCATAGCCTCATTCTATGTAGATGCATGGGTATGTGTGGCTGCCACAACATGTTTGGTTGATTGGTTGATACACAGTCGTGGTATTTCTTCACTAAGGATTATTTGGATTTTTAGCTTGGCATTGGTTACAATTGCTTAATGTTGCTCATGCATACTGCGTCTATGTGTGTGGTGTGTCTACACAACGAATAAATGGTCATTGTAACTGTTAGTTTCTTTTGGGGCCAAATGGTTATTGCAACCCGAATGACTGTAGAGAACCCATCAAATGTATGCATTACATTTATGTGATTGCATAAGCCCGAGTTTTACACAGCATGGTTGGTTTCATTTTGATCAATTTGAAGCAACATTGTGTTAGATCGATAGCTCAACATGATGGGTTAAGACAATACTACGACTACGTGTTTAGAAATTTAAAATGGAAATGTCGCATCGTGGTGTTTTTGGGTGGCTGCCCATTGTGTATAATATGGATGTTTTGGGTTCCACACTCAGAGATAGTCACAGAGTTTAAGCACAACTTTGTTGCTTTTGAATTATTTTTTTAATGAAAACAGGCATGTCGTTGATACCTCGTCATGATGGACAACCCAATGTGTTAGAGTCACATTGGAAGATACCATATATATAAAATATGTAGAACATAAATGAAATGCTAGAAATGACAGAATGCCCATAAAATATCCAGCATAATCTTCACAATACACAGAAATGATATACGAAATAGCAACAAAAATAACACTTTGATTTAGATAGCAATGTTCACAGGCCTCTTCGAGGGGGCAACCTCCAGTCGAGCATCGCTCTGTTACAATAATATCCAAGCTAGGGTTCTCATACCCTCGCCTCTTATTTATACTAAATATATCTATTAAGAGAAGCATCTAGAGGAAGATCCTTCTAGAAGCAGAAGCTTCTATTAGGTCTTCTTACATCCACCTTATTCTATTTTATTGAAAGGCCTTATTAATATTGACCTTTATTACATCTGAATACATTGATCTACCTATGTGCGGTTTAGGACCTTAACATGTCCACCCCCTTAAAAACAGCCTTGTCCTCAAGGCTTGAGATGTGGAAACTGTTGCAGAATGGTTGCTGGCTCCCAAGTGGCATCTGATGGAGTCATGTCTTTTCACTATACTAGCACTTCCTTGATGGTTCTCTGACGCAGGCGACGCTCACACTGGCCAAAACTGCTTCTGGCTGTAGCCAAATGGAGCCTTCTTCAGTTAACTCTGGAAGGTTGGTTTGAATTTGGCACCTGGTTCCAATCACCTTCTTCAAGCATGAAACATGAAAAACAGGATGTAGCTTCGACTGACTGGGCAGAGCTAACTGATATGCGACTTGTCCCACACGCTTGAGAACTGTGTAAGGGCCATATAATTTGGGTGCTATATTCTGACAAGGCTCGGCCTTGAGGGAAGTTTTCTTATATGGTTGCAGTCTTAGAAACACCTGATCCCCTTCTGCAAATTGACGTTCAGAGTGACCTTGATCTGCTTGCTGCTTCATTCTATTCTGTGCCATGACCAAGTTCTCTTTAAGGGTACGAAGGATGTCCTCTCGAACGGTAAGTGTTTGGTCAACCGCCTGGACCTTCGAGGTACTCGGTAAGTATGAGAGAACTGAAGGTGGCTTCTGTCTATATACTGCTTCAATTTTGTCAAACGACCAAATGGTTGGTGTCAGTGTCAAAGCGTTCATAAAGCTCAGCAACAAATTAGGTCCAAGCAATATATCCTTGATGGGAAGTTTTTCTCCATTGCCACCATTGCCAACGTTCTTGATCTAGATGGAGAACACCATACCGGAGTTTGGCCAAGTCATTTGTAATGTTGTAGAGAGAGAAATAATGTTCCATTTGTGTGACCCAACTAGTGGGGTCTGAGCCATCAAATTTGGTTACATCCACCCACGGAAGGCGTATGTCCCTTTGAAAGTGATGGGGTTGAAAGGAATGGGAAGAAGTTTCACCTTCAGTCTTTTTATGTGCATCAGGAAAAGAGTCATCGAGAGGGATTTTGAGTTTGGTGCAGAGTGATGCAAAGACAGATTGAAGCTGGGTGGTCAGTTCATGTTTGACTTCCGCCATTGCGGAATGCACGGCTACATTGACAGATGCATTTATGGAGGCATTTATGGAGGCATCACGGGAGGAAATAGTAGCACTAAGTTGTTGCACTTTATGTTGGGTCTTAAGGAAACCAGATTCCAAGGTGTTGAAGCGAGCTACGGGTATGGGCCATGATGATGGGTGAACTAGAAAGGGAGCGGGCGGGGTTAGAAATTTTTGCAGAAAAATGATATGGATGAATG
>JASDQU010100788.1:292632-303826 GCA_032191745.1 Picea mariana
GCTATGTTTGAATTTCAAGTTCATATGAGCTTGCTACAAAAGTGTTCCAGTTACTAACTAGAACCTTTCATAAAATTGCAGCTGGACAGAGTACAAGACAAATAAAGAATTGATTTGAATATCATGTGAAGAACAAAATTGAAAAATTCAATATAAATCCCACAAAATATTCATCATCCTTATTCCTCACCACCATTCATCATGTGCATTTACCATCACCATGTTGCAAACTAATATTCCCCTATATATGTTATTGTTGATTTAGCAGCATGCATACATACACTATTATCCTTAAAGAAACACGTGTACATATGCTAATGTCCCATTTACAAAGCACACATGCCTTCAGTATTTGTAACCACTGTTATCAAATCATAAATTTATCATACTTCTTTCCTCCTCAAAAATTCTCACTGCATTACTTCCCACTCCACCCACTCCCAACCCACCCAATAAAGTAACTTGGCCCACTTACAGGGTTAAGCTACCTTTCTAGTTTCAATGTTGACTAAAGGTTTCCAATAATTTGTTGCTACCAATCCATCAAAGTTTTTCTCGCTACATGCCTCCTACTAATCCTATCTAACACACTTCCTCCATGTTCAACAATTAATAGTGTGTTACAAATCTTGGAGTATGTCTCTCTTCTTAGTATTACTTCACAAATCCACCATTTCTATAGAGGTAGAAGAATAACAAAGTTCTAAGAACAATATTGGTGCTACTACACAAGAACGAGTACCAATAATCCCAATGGTTTTCATACAAGAACCAACTACTAGGAGAATCCTATAGAATAGAAGAAATAGATGTTGTCACACAAGAACCAAAACCTATGTAACATCCCGTTCTACTGAACACACTTATATAGACTTATTATTTGAGGACACTTGCGTGCAAGTGATCTGGTTATGGTACATTATGCTTTCATTTTGATTATAAGTTATATATGATGATCATGATGTAATTGTGATTCATTGTTACTTTCAGATATATACGTATTGACATATATTATCGACGAGTTCTCTTGAGTGTGTAGGACAAATGACAGGTTATGGATGCTGATGGCATCAATGGAATTCCTTGGACTCCGGATTGAGTCAGAGAGTGGATTGTATTTTGTTGGAGTATTTTCTTTTACACACACGTGATATATGATTGATTACAATATGATTTATATATACTTATTTTTGACATTGTTTTTGCTAGTGGATGCATGATTGACGAGTCTTGCTAATCCGACTCACATAAGGAGTAAAGGGGCCATGCACAAAAACCCGACATTTGAGGGAGAGGTGTGGTAGCGTCTCTGTCACTCCCACTATCAGAGGTACAAGATGGCATGAGGGCGGACTGAGACAATCGCTCACGAAGAATTCTAAGGGGCGCCCAATAAGGAAAAATCCTTATTCCTTAGAATCCCTTAGTCTCTCACAAGGCCGACTGAATGGAGTGTTGACTCCAAGGGTCAGACAACTTCCAAAACTAGTCAAAGGCGAGTGGCACCCTTGGAGCATGGAGGTACGTCTTGAAGGGAACATCACATAATTCAAATGTGAGTCAATAAATCTAGATGGCCTAGAGAATTAATAAAATGATTAGACCTTGATAGGAAAGGGTATTAATTAATCAGTAAATAATAAACTTAGAAACAAAATGAGTGTCTAAGCCTAAATCTAGACTAAGTCTAAGTCTAAATTTAAATAAATGACTAAATAAAATAGGAAATATGTTAAAAGATTTGTGATAAAATCAAACTCTAGGAAAAGAGGGAATACAAACTTAAAGGTTGGGAAAATTGCACATGTGTGCATGAAAATAATAAAAGAGATTTTTAAAATAGAAATAAATAAAACATGATAAAATATGTGTACACATAGAATATCATCTTGAGTCAAACTACCACTAAGTCTAACTAAAATAAGACTCATAATCCAACTCTAACTAAGATCTAGTCAGGGGACACTCATTAAATGAGAATTTGGGGAACAAAGGGACAACTAAGAGCAAACATAGGAACACATTGGGGAATGTGAGGGGAAATGGATTTTTAAATAAAATAAAAAGGGTAATTACTTGTGCAACTTGGGGAGAGTGTGTGGGTGAAAAATATTAATTAAATTAATTAAAAAGTTAATTATTTGTGCATGAGGACATGGGTCATTAGGGATTTTTCTATAAAGGAAATGGAGAAGAGGGGAAAGGGGATCTCACTTTTTAGAGTACTGTTATGCTGCCAAAATTTGGTTTGACTGTGTTTTACTTGTGAGAGTTGAGATTTAAAGCTTGAGAAAGAGTGGAAGCTCTTTCTTGCGAGGCAAGCTTGGAGCTGCTATTTTTGGTTTCTTATGTGGCCCCTTTGTGGCTTGGGGGGCTAAGGGGGAAGAAGAGTACCTCTAGCATTGGTTGGGAGGTACTGTTGAAGTTTCAAAATTGTCAAGTGGAGAAGAGAATTGCGCAAGAGTTAGTGTCGAGGATCATATTCAAACTCCATCTACTTGGGTTACGGTATTTTATTATTGGTTTAGTTGCGTAAGAATAAACTGTTGTCAATTATGTTTGAATATAGAATATTATGTTAAGGAATATATAAATTGTTGACTTCCTTGTGTAACTTCTTGTTATTAGGATGGTCATGTTGTAATTGGTTGCTCAGAATTTAGCCATGGATTTTTCTGCATCATGTAGAGTCTATATATATATATATATTCTATTCTTTAAAAAGTTCTGAAGTGTTACATTTTATATATATATTGAAGTGTTGTGATATTGATAGAGTGGTTGTATTGAACTATTTCTATGTATTATAACAAGAATGTACAAATCCCAACCAACTCTTTAAAATTTGCATGAAAAGTTTTGTGATTATATTCTACAGGAATAATCGAAATCATATATCTACTTTATAAATGTGTTGTAAGTAGTTCAAATATTACAACTAGATAAATCACTAAAAAAAAAAATTCCATGAGAAAATTTTCATTGTCAAATTTTTTAAACTTCATGACCACCGCGACCAGTCTAATTTCTCTCTTATGATAGCCATGCAATTTCTATTATGTTTGGTGTTGATTCGGGCCTAGAGTAGAGAGAGTGATTATCGGTCAGCGTATGGTCTACGTGAGTGGAGTTCAAACGAGCGTTTTCCTATCAGAATTAGCGAGAAACTTCTAAATTGAGCTTACCCTTTCATTAGAGTGGCAATGAATAGTTTGATTTGTATTAAACATTTCTCCAAGAATAAAAATAAGCATTTAGTCTCTATTCTCCAAGTTATACGTTGAGAGTAAGGAATTATTGGAAAAGTTAAATTCTATTAATCCACTTGTCCACATTATCCATAAAAAAAAAATAGTATGGTAAATACTAGTTATTAAATTACCTACTTTAAGGATACAAAATAAGGTGGGGATTAAAATTTAATAAGTAAATGGGTCGTAAAATGTCTTGAAAGTTTTGAATTTAAGTTGGTTATTAAACAATAAGTTTTGACTACCTTAATAAGTGTTAAACAACAACTACACAATTGATATAAGATAACTATGCTTCAGATTTAAGATAAAAGTTTAATTGTGCAATCCATGATAGAGGTTGATGTGATAATGTTTGGTATGTTTAGTGTGATTGTTATATACTTTGGAGTATGATTCGTCTATTAAAAACTATAGAATTGTTGTTGACAATTGTGGTTAGAAGTATGAAATTAATATAAATTGTGAGAATAAATTGAAGAAGAATTGATTAATTCTCATGAGGTTATTATGTATATTGTTATGATAAATTTAGTACTAAATTAAATGGTATCATTATCTGCAATGGATTGTTAATTGTTGAGCTTACAAAGTGAATTATAACACTGACATGTTATGGTAATAGCGATGGTTTATAATGGAATGAAACTAGACAATTGAGTAGTTTCTTATGATGTGAAATTTAAATGTTGAATAAACAAATTATGTATTAGTATAATGAGTTATTGAATGTTTTTAATTGTGTTATTATTAAGTACCTTACGGTCGAATTTAGTCATGAGTCTAGGTTAGATTTGGTCATGGAAGTAGGTACCTTCATGTTCCTCAGAATAGTCGTTAGTCCTGAGACCTTAGATGGTCAAAATCAATCGGATGAATACTGGACTTGAGCATTGATTATGTGTCTTGGAGGTCCTAACCTTGCAGGGTAGGTTGGGCGGCTAGACATCTTTTGTTATCTTTATGTGATATGGTTGATCTATGAATAACAATGGTGTTGTATTTGAATCTTACTGTGTGTGGTATAGATGAGAATTGATCCAGGATCTTTTCATCGATGTGACTTATTAAAGAATTGTATTAAATGAGCATAAAATGAAGTGAACCTTAAAGAAGAAATAACTCAATAATGAAGAGACATATGCATCATATATGAACACAAAAAACTTGATAACGGAGTTCGTCCTTGGTGGACTACGTCTCCAAGGCCTGCTCTCAAATGGGTAGGCCTTTTTATTAACTCAACAAAAGAATTTGACAAAATACATAAGTATACATGATTATGGAGTTAAGCTACATAATTTTTTCTTAGATCAGAAAATAGACAACACCTCTGTATTCGTGGCGTCGAATTACCCAAAAATGTCTGTCTCCACACCTCGCTCTGAGTCTGGCACTTCCAGGCCCCTGAGAAAATTCGTCTCAGTTTCCGTGCTTGCAGTCTGCATTAATGATTGTCTTTTGCATCATTTTTCGTTCCCTGGTAAGACCTGTCGTGTGCCCTGGTCTCCCCCCGTGCCTTGGAGGAACCTCTTTTTAAATTAAAAAGGGGGTGGATTTACCAACCCCGACCATTTGGCCCAACGATTGGTGGAAGTATTAAGGCGCTAGTATTGGGGGAGGTCCCAAGGTCAAACCCACGGGCCTCCTCCCTATGGCTTGTTTGTTTTGAACCGTGGAAATTTCTTCCCCTAACTTTGGAAACGATGATAGATTTGGTGGATTATGGTTTGGCTAGTTCGAATATGGCGGGATTTGTGATAATAGTGGCACATTTAGGGGTTCGCGCCAACCAACCTCTTTTTTTTATTTTTGGAATTTCGATAGCTGGCCCTCATTGTGCATTTTCCCACTGCCACGTGGAAGCCACCCATTGGCCCACGTCATCCACTTGTACAGTCATCCTGCTACATCACATTGATGCCCCGTCAGCCTACCATGTATTGTACAGATGCCACATGTCTGCCACGTCCCATACAAATTTCCACGTGGTTGTATGTAAATGCCAAAAATGAGTGACACGTAAGCAGCCTCTGGTGCTGCCACATCATCATGACATGTGTCTCACATGGCACTTCCTCATTGGTCCACATGTTGACCTGTAAATGCCAAAAATGAGTGACACGTAGCAGCCTCTGGTGCTGCCACATCATCATGACATGTGTCTCCCTTTGCGTGTGCCAGGTACACTGTACGGACACTGACGTAATCCGTACTGATGATGATGTTAGTAGTACAAACGCTGATTCATCCCTGATATCTCGGCTAAGTTGACCAAAACTTTGACCGCGGATATATTTTGATCCGTAACTCTGTTTGATGATCCGTTTACACAGTTGGAAATCTTGCGATGCACTCTTCGTGATGATGCCAATTTCACCGAGTTTTGAGGACTTTGAATTTTTTTCCCTTTATCTATCTACTGAGGTCATTCTGAGCTTCTTGAGTTGCTTATGTGAATTCTGAGTAATCCTTATTTTCCTTTGGATCCTTTTTGGATCAAGAATAGAATGTGTAAATATTGATGTATGTTATTTTCCCATAACACTTGTCCTAATTGATGTTTCGAAAGAAAAATGTTCAAAATTTTTTTTTACCACTATTGTACTCACTTAATTTTCTGTCATAACGGAGGGGTTGTTACAACCTACAAGCCGAAGGTTTCCACACAAGAACCAACACCTACAAGAATGAGGTTTCCACACAAGAACCAACCTTAGTAGTCCCTACTGTTTCCACACAAGAACTAACAATAGAGACATCAGTTGAAGAAATTTTCCAAGAGACAAAAGATGCTACCCCAAAAGAACCTGTAGCATAATAAGTTGTTGCAGATTTTTTTTTTCCTCAAAGATTCATGAAGATATCTCAAAAACAGGAGGAAATTGTTTTGATAGTTCTTGAAACAAATTTTTAGAGATTTTTTCTTTTTCCATGGAAGCTTGTGAAGAACTTTCTATAGAAAATCATATACTTTCTACAAATTTCATGGAATTCTTATGTAGGTGCAGGTACGGTTCTTGTTCCTATTCGTTTATATAATTCATTGAATGCTATTGATTTTTATCTGGGAAATCACAAACCTCTTTTATTTATTTTTCTATCCTACTCCTTTACCGTTTGATATTTTTTCGTGGATGGAAAAAGTCTTCAGTTTGTAGAGGAGAATACTATGACCTTTATGTTTCATGACCACACAATCACTTGTCATTCCCATACCATCCCTAACCTTGTTCAATTCAAAACCTTCACCACTCCATATGAACCATGACATCATCTTACTTTAATTCCAACATCTCATTAATATAAAAAAAAATGAGAAATATACTAGTATTGCTACATCAAGCATTGATACTGCTACATAAGAACCAACATTAGGAAGCCCTATTGTTGCTCCACAAGAACCAACAATAGAAGGCCTTGTTGTTTCTACACAAGAACCAACAATAAGAGTGGAATAAGACATTGTTGTTGCTCAACAAGAACCAATATCATAAAAATAACTGACATGGATAAGCCAAATAAACTACCGGAAAAGAAAAATGTGATGTCATACAATAGGAAAGAAATCACTTATAGGTATGATTTCTTTGATTCATTTCAATAGTTCATTGATGCATGTGTTGGTTCACATATTCAAATCTATTGTGAGTTACAAGTGAATCTAATACCTTGAGTGCATACATTCATAAGGATGGAAGAAAACGATTGTTTTTAGGTTTCTCTCTAAAAAATTAGAAGAGTTTGAGTTATATTTTAATTTGAACATATATGTCATGGAAGCCTTCATAACAATCACAAGAAATATGGTTTCCAACAACAACCTCATACTCAATCTTGTAGCAGCTTGCTATATAATCAAGCTTATAACATAATGTTGCATAATATTTTTATCAAATTGTTGAAAAATTTCAGCTGCTACATAATCCCTATAATCGATTGTTGCAGAATCCCTATAGTAAATTACTGCATAATTCCAGTTGCTATAGAATCCCTGTAATTAATGTTGCAGAATCCCTATAGTAGATTGCTGCAGAATTTCGATTGTTGTAGAACTGCTTAAATATGTTGTTGTTGAATAATTTGAGGAATGGATATAATATCATTTGAAGTGATTTCAAAATGTTATTGGGAAAGAAATTGATGTATTTTATCAACATAACTTTTTGTTGGATAGTAAAGGAAATTGGAAGGGTATTGACAACATTATTGGTTGGTATGCCACTACAAAAAGAGAAGTCATCATTCAACATGTGTCCTTACATATTGGTTGATACAGAGGTACATGGTTGCATGAGGACATGCAACATATTCAGTTTGGGGGAGATGATGAGTTGCAAAATTAACACCTTTTAACATCTTCTTTTCCTTATTTTTAATTCCTTTCCATTTACCCGTAACCTTGTATTAGCCCATTTTTGTGCTCATATGGAGGATCTAGGCTCAAAATATTTTCCATTGCATTTCTTAGTATTTTCATTGAATTATGATTAACATTAGGGAGAATTAGTGTATTATGTATTTACTTTTGAAATAATGGGTCATGTGTGAACACATTGTTATAGGAATGGGTCCACAAGCTACAAGGTTTAAGAAAATTCAAATTAATGGTGTAGAACATTTGTAGATCCATGTATTGAAGATTTAACATGCCACCGAGGAGTGAATCGACCACCACGAATCATGTAGCCACTTGGGGAAGACAACAAAATATATATTTCATAGTTTTAATTATTGGAAGACAAATTTCTCTGTGCCCATGTGTGCATATCCATTTTTATTATAGATTTAAAGATATCCCATTTATATATCATGGATCTAGGGATCCCAACACCATTATTAGCTATTTTAAACATATATTGAGAAATTTATTGTAACCTGTTGACGATTAAAATCAAAACGGAGTTCTGCCCGCAAAGTGTTTCTAAAGCCTATTATTGTTAAAACTAAATAATACTAGTAGGTGGGACCCCCTTGTAGATTGGAGATCAGGTCTTATGCTTATTTGATGTTGTGCTACTATTCGAAACTACTTACATGGTGAAATAATTTTGTTTTATTGGCGGTGGATAAGACATGTTCTGTGGGTTTTTTTGCTGCTCTAGGTTCAAGTTTTATTTCACAACGACCTATATTATCCTTTCTATCACTGCAATCTGTTATTGGATCTATTACTAAGAGACCTGCACAATAAACATGTTAGCAATGACATACACAAGTGATTGGAAAAAACAAAAGGCAATATAAAAGCAAAAGGAAGAAACTAAAACATGCTATATACTATGCTACATGCATTGATTTTTAAATGAGTCATTGTTATCCTAGCTATTAAATTAGTAGCTATGCGATTTTTTTTGAGTTATATAATTGATATATGTTATGGCATGAGCTGATGTGGATCATGCTATTGGGATGATTCGATACATGGTTTATTGGATTATATAGTTGATATGTAATATGGTCAAGTTGGAAATGGGAGATATGATGTGGATGACGCATTTGACAAGTAATAGATGTAGATTCCAACATAGGGTTTAAACTAATGGTGATAATGAAAATCTTGTTGGCATGTACTAATGAGTTAATGAATTGTGGGTGGAGGCGACGTGCATTTACTGCACATCACCCTTATTCCTTTTGTTGGCCGCCACCCTAGTCGGGCTATTTTCAACCTTGTTGTTGTGGTTATGCTCCGATTTCTTAGTAGAGAGGAACCACTCGGCCAACTCGCATTTTAAGGTGTTAGATTACATGTATGTCTTTTTTTGGCCATTCATGAGTCTTCTCTGGTTATGAAATGATTATTGGCTCTGGTGTATTGGTTTGTGATTTCCTTAAGTATTGCAACTGTGTAAAATTGTGATTTTGGAATGAAGCGTTGATGGTTCTTTCGGCAATAATCTTGAATTCATAGTATTATTGGTCATCCTGGGTGTTAGCAGCCATAAGGGCTCTCTGCTATCCTTGTTGTTTTAGTTGGAGGGTTTTTGTTGGTCTTGGGTAGCCGACTGGCTGTCCTCACGCATTCGTATCGCTATGTCCAATCTTTGGTTTTTATGGGTTTTAATGGTTGGAAGCACTCTGTGTCACTGCGTATTGTTCACTTGAGCATTGGTTTGTTTCCACCACTAAAGGTTACAAAGTGGGTTATTTTGTTCTTTCTCGGCCCTGTCTTCACTTCAACATTGTGTTATTTGACTGGAGAGTCATGAGGGTTATACCCTGCGTGTGTTAAGTATCATTACTGGCCGAGTTGGAACCTCGCTCCTCTGTTATAGCCCTCTTGTCACATGATTTGTTACCTGTCCACGAATAAGTTGTGGTTCTCTATGTGTATGCACCATTGGTCTCATAAGTTTTCACTATTGGAAGGAGTCGGCTTTAGCTTTCCCTGTGTTTGTCACAGAGCAAACCCTTAACTCTACAAGTCTCAGGGTTGATTAGAAGATCGACGTGGCCTGTTGGGTTTACTTCTTGGTTATTGTTGGATGGTTGTGTATTGTCGACAAAAAATGGGTACAAACTCGCCCAGTTGGTCATATGATGATCGTGTTCGTTTGATATCTAGTCACTGCATGTGTTATTACAATGGATAACCCTGCATCATTAACTGGGCAGTCCAAATACACAGTCAATTTTCTTGTGTTTGATAATACAATATTGTTTTAATTGAGAAGGTCACAGCCTTGCTTCATGTCGATGCGTGGGTATGTGTGGTTGCCACAACATGTTGGGTCGGTTATTGATTGTTATGACAGTCCAAGTATAGGCTCAACATTGAGTTGGTTGATTGGTTGATACACCGTCATTGTCTTTTTGCACTAAATATTATTTGGATGTTTAGCTTGGCATTGGTTACAATTGCTTAATGATGCTCGCGCATACTGCATTTGTGTGTATGGTGTTTCTACACAACGAATAAATAGTCATTGTAACTATGAGTTATTTTGGGGCCAAATAGTTATTGAAACTAAGATGACTGTAGAAAATCCATCCACTGTATGCATTATGATTATTTGATTGCATAAGCTCGAGTTTTACACAGCATGGTTGGTTGCAGTTTGATTAATTTGAAGCAATACTGTATTAGATTGATAGCTCGACACGATGGGTTAAGTTAATACTGTGACTGTGTGTTTAGAATTTTAAAATGGGAATGTCACATCATGGTGTTTTGGGTGGCTACCCACTGTGTATAATATGGATAATTTTGGGTTCCACACTCAGACATAGTCACATAGTTTTAAGCACGACTTTGTTGCAATTCGATTACTTGTTTTATGAAGATAGGCATGTTGTTGATACCTCATCGTGTTGGATGGATGACCCAACATTTTAGAGTCACATTGAATTGGGCTTGTACAGTGACAGAATTACACTTGCATGATTGAATTATTTTGTGCATAACATGTGTTGGAATGATGGCTGTTGTTTGTCTGTTTAAATGACGATCCAGGTTTTTGCAATTTTAATCTAGATTATTTGGTTGACTGCCATTATGTATGTTTAAGGAATGTCATGCATTTTAAATGATAAGCCCGATTATAGTGACTGTATAACTTCATTGCAATCTTGAAACACGACTTTGGGCGTATTTGATGATTGAATAAATGTGTGGGCAATGGTTTTTTTTGATGATTAACAGAGTGGAAATGATTACTATTACACATTTAAGAATTGTTATAAATAAGAGGAACAAAACTCCCTTACAGATTGTTGTGGAATGCATGATGTCTAGTTGATGGAACCATGTTAGATATTTGACTATGAATAATGAACTAGCTAATACATAGTAATGGTTATTGGATCACAATGATCGTTTGGTTGGTTCATCTCCTTTTGACAGAATGAATATATGGATTACTTGATTAATTTTGTGAACAATACCCACTCTCATTCCCCACCATTATTTTTTTTTTCGCTAATTACAACCCCATTGCCTT
>JASDQU010100788.1:303889-329275 GCA_032191745.1 Picea mariana
CCCCCCCCCCCCCCCCCCTCATCATATCATGTTTCGCTCAATACAAACCCCTCACATATCCCATGACACTTTATTCACCCTTTGCAAACTGATGAACAGTAAAACAATTTGCATGGATTGGATTGCATGAGTCTGATACATTGTTGAGCCAAATATATTTCATATTTTTAAGAGTTGTCATGTATGGTTATTTAAAACACTATTTTCTAATAAATCATGCATGAAGGAATGCATTTTTTCAGCCGAGGTAGCCATGGCCGAGGAAACAGAGAGAGAGGTAATTGAAACAGAGGCCCAAGAAGGCCAAGGTTTTCCATACATTTTGATGCTGACTCACAAGAGCTTGGCCAATTGTTTCAGGCTGTATTTTTCAACTGGATTGGTTAGGGAGTGGTCTAACCTAGGCCTAAAAGGACCCCTTTCCAAGTCTCGCAAGTCCACGACATCCCTATACCTCTTCACGTCTCATTACAACCCGAGGTTCCTGAAAACGATGGATGGCAGGAGATTGTCCGCCCGACAGTCTCCCAACATCGCGGCTGGCCCAATTTGTCCTTGCTTGATCCTTCGCCTATTAAACCCATTGTCCAAGATGCCCCTCACCACTCGCTAGTGAAATCCTCCCATGCTAGCAAGAGATTGAAAACTGAATCCCACCATGCCCTTGAAAAAGGAAAAGCGATTGCTGCCCCTTCCTCACCCTCCAATGGCTCTGACAAATTCATGTCTTGCTGGATGCATGTGAGGGATGATTGTTCCCACATGATCAATGAGATTAGGCATAAGGGATCAATGCAGACAAAGGAAAATTTAGGAAAATCAAAGGGTGGCAGTAACAATCAAGGAAATATTGCATCGTAGAGTGGGAAATATGGCTTTTGATTTTGATTTTGTCTATGATTGATGACAGTTGACTTCAGGAATTTTTGGACAACATGTTTTATTTTGGATACATGAGTAATATTTTTTGAAAATAATTTCAAATATCATGAGCTAAATTGTCAAATATGAATATGTGGATGGGAGTCACAAGGAGGTGTGTTTTTCTTAACTAAATAGTTATTTTATGATTGTTATGAGCTAAAGGGAGTCACAAGGGGTCCCACCTACTAGTTATTATTTATTTAAAACCCTTATTATGACTATTACTTTTCCCCCTAACTAAATTTGGTTGACTCTTTTAATAAAATTAACTAATGATTTGGTTCAACTACTTCAACCAATTCTAATTTGTTTAAAATCAAAAGGAAAGGGAGGGACAAGAGGAGGATAGAAGTAGAAGCATACTAAGGTTTGATATTTGAGTTTATGTTGAGATAGTTTAGTTTTAATTCATTCATTTATTCATCACAATCCTAATTGTCTTTTATGATAGCAGGGTCTTATTGTAGACAACAATATTCAGGGCTGGATCATATCATTCAGACACTTGTTCTTCAGAGGTGTAGATCTATCTTTGATAGTCTGTGTAGACTTGTCTTTTTGTGAATTAATTTTCATGACTGACAAAGGTTATTGTGTAGAGTCAAGTGGGCAGTGATATGTGGCAAGCTGATCTAGCTTTTAGAGTTCAGTTTTTGTTTTCCATCATAGGTCCTTTTGTATGTTCCATTGGGGATCTCTAAGTTTGACTTTGGTCCAAAATTTCTGCATGAGATTTTGTAATGAAAATGACTCTTTGGTGAATTTGAATGCAATAAAGGATTGCTTTATGTATCATCTGACTTGATTACCATCTTGGGGACTTTACTTCTATCTTTACATTTATTTCAGCAACTGATATGTTCAGAAAATTGCATAAAAAGTAAATTTCCAACAAGCTTTTTACTAAAAAAAGGACTAGCCTAAGCACTCGTAACTAATACTTGTTTGTTAGGATGTTATTTTTGTTGGCTATAAACATAGGGTGATATTCACCTCTACTTTGCTTTATCCAAGAAAGGTATGAAAATGCTTGAGTAAGATTATTCCATATCTTTTCCTCAACCTTTATTTGGCAACCGTATTGGGGATATCTTCGATATTTCTCTAGTTAATTTTTATACTCGATTTTCATCGATACATATTTCTTTCTGATATTGGTTCTTTGACTGTTTATACTTAATGAATGTTCCTGTTGCAAGGAAACCCAATATTGAGCCCGACCTTCAAGACCATACCAGCATTGCTTTGATCTGTTTAATACCATCTTAGACACTGCCAACAC
Organism: Picea mariana; assembly: GCA_032191745.1. Classification (NCBI taxonomy): domain Eukaryota; kingdom Viridiplantae; phylum Streptophyta; class Pinopsida; order Pinales; family Pinaceae; genus Picea; species Picea mariana. The sequence goes on from JASDQU010100788.1 coordinate 306,096, forward strand.
CCATGTTGAGCTTAACCATTCTTGGGCATCAATTGAACGAGATATTAGTGCTCAAGAACAATTGGAAGCTAGACATAAACAACCCCAAAATCAGCAGTAACCTCGATTCTTCAGTTTTAGCCTTTCTTTCATGTCCTTAGACTCTCGTGCTTCTAGAAGAAGAATAGGTTTGTCACCTGAAATCAACCCTATTGCTTAAATAAGAAGAAGAAACATTGTGTTATCTATCCGACAAAGTACTCTAAGGAGAACTTTATCTAATTCTTCAAGTTCGTCTTTCTTCCCATCATCTATCATCCATAGGATGTCATCTAATGGTGGATCTGATGGCATTGGAAGTGCTCCATCTTCTCAATATTCATCGTCATCAGTGATTGATAGCTTGTATAGCCACCATATCCCTTTACAATCTACCATGAACCCCACCAAAGTCATTAAAAAATATGGTTTTTTAAGTTCGAAGAAGATGCCACAACTACCCCATGGCATGTGTCCTCTCCTCTTAACCTAGCACCTGCTACTCGTCCACTCCCGAAGTTTAAATAACACCTGCCTAAGTTTTCAGAAAATAACACTATTACTACAAATAAACACATGGTGGCATTTTCTAATGCTTTTCATAACATAGGGGCCAATGACAATGACACTTGAATGCGCGTGTTCATCAATTATTTGGAAGGAAAGGCTGTGACTGACCTCTTTGACCTCCCTCCTAAGATTTTGTCTACTTGGGAGGAATTAATATATTGGTTCTGATCCACTTATGGGAAATCCAAAAGCCTTGCCGAGAAGTTAAGGGAGTACAATAACGTCACCTATAAGGATGGTGAAACCATCAAGTCTTTTAACTTACATTTCACCAAGTTATACAACCCAATCCATGAACTTATCTGCCCTCAGAACCAAGCCGCTTTCATGCATTACTACAATGCATTGCCTTCTCCCTACCATCATAGACTTGAGTAAAAATCCATTGATAATCTCGGTTCCGCTCTGCATACCTGTTCAAAGTATGAAGAACAACTTGAAAGAACTGGTCTTCCCTAGGGAGAATCAGTTAGATAGACATACATGTTCACTCTCTTACAGTTGGTACAAGATATGAAAAATCATATGATATTCTTTGAGAAGAAGGGTACTATCTCCCCTCTCATCCCTGGAGCTTCATCATCTTCTACACCCCCTTTTAGAAATCCGGTTGAAAGCAATTTTCAGCCTAAAGATATCCTGGAGTTGGTGTAACTTTTGCGAGGAACACCACAAGGAAACCACATGTGAGGTAAAGAAGAGTGCCAGAGATAATATATTTGGTAAAAGACTATAAGCTACTATCATTGTCCTATATTTTGCATAGCCAGAGGATGTCATGGTTATCAATAAAAGGAACAAATCCTATACTCCCAAGGGAAAATTTGATCCTCCCCACGGTTCTTCTAGCCCAAGCTCATCCTCAATCGTTGCTACTCTCCAAGTTCCTAAGGTTCCTGAGAGTCAAGGGATCACTGCTCCTCTCCCCTCTTCCAAATACAACATCTTGAATCAGTTGGCAAACATCAAAGCATATGCAACCCTTCTAGACATGGTTGTTGTCCCTGAACAATAGATGCATCTGAAACAATTCATGGAAGGAAAAGCTTTCATTGCAGCCAATATTTCTGAAGAAGTAGACCAAGAGGATTCTTCTGTAAATAAAGTAGGTGTACATCACTTTAGATACCCTGTAAAAAATCCCCCTTTTTATATTTCTGTGAAGATTATGGATAAGATTGCCCATTGTTGCCTCATTGATGGTGGTTCAGGCCCAAGTGTGATGTCGAAGATTATTATGGAAGATCTAGGCTTGTCTTGTACAAATGAAAAATCTAGAAGCATGCTCTCCTATAATAGTCTACAACAAACAACCATAGGCAAGATTAAGTATGTGACTTTGGTTTTGTGCGCTCATCCTGAGATAAGAACAACCCTCAACATTCAGGTAATTAATATGCATGTAAGAAATTACTCAATTATCTTGGGAAGAGATTGGAAAGCCTTAACAGGTGGATACCTCTCACTCGACGGGACACATTTATCCGTTCCTCAGAACGGTAAGAACATTATAGTCCTTAGAGAGGGAAGAATTTCACCCTACATAGGGAGTGTTCCACAATCTAGCGTAAACTATATCGAAGAGGACCTAGGAGTGTATTCCATCTTTGTTGAAGAGGATAATATTCCTTTGGAAGGAATCGATTTAGATGATGATATGTTTCATATGCACTTTTATGGTTCACACTCTAATGAAGGTAATGGGGCTGGCATTATCTTGGTTTCCCTTGCAAGAAGAATTCATAATCTGTCTTATAGGTTAGAGTTTTCTTGTACAAACAATGTCGTTGAATTCAAATCTTTATTATTAGGCATTGAGAACGCCCTTAATATTGGTTGTGGTCACCTTTTAGTTTTTGGAGATTCTAAGCTTGTTGTGAACCTGATACATAAGATATAATCTCCTAGCAATGAGCTGATGGAACGATACACCAAAGTTGTTTGGGAACTTACCTCGAAACTTTTATCTTTCAACATCACTTGTATTAGAAGGCAGTTGAATTCAATGGTTGGTCGGTTAGCTATCTTTGTTGCTTCTCTTAATCAACAACTTTTGCCTCACAAGCCTAACTATTCTTTTCAGTCTCTATATTGTTCATATATCCCTGGCAATGTAGGATCTTGGCAGGCCCTCCTTAATGATGAGATCATTGGTGCTTCCATCCAAGATGAACCTTTTAAGCATGAGGAAATTATATCCATAGAAAACAATAAGATTCCTGAGATCTTGACTCCTCTTGAGAGTTCGTTTTCATCGAGTGATGTAGGCAATAAAGAAAAACAGAAAGAAGAGGAGTTATGAAATAAGGTGGTTGAAACCATCTCCATGAACATTAGGACACCTTTGTCCTCAACGAAAGTTAAAATAAATGTCCAATGTTCAGATAAAGAAGAGATGAGGTCTGAGGTCCGCCGAGCTACTTGGTGGATTTCAAAATGTTTTTGCTTGGTTTAATGAGGATCTTCAAGGTTTTGATCCAGGTCATATTCAACGTACTATGAAACCAACTAGGCAAAAACAAGGTCTTGTTAACTCTACATTGAAAGCAACCTTTCAAAGGGATTTGAGAAATTTCTTAAGGTTTGGGATGTTTTTTTCAGTCCACCTTGGATGGGTTTCCAATTGGGAATCTGCCTCGAGGACCACTGATAATATTAGAACCTGTATTAATCTTCGAAATTTCAGGCAAGCGATTATGAGAAACCCTTTCCCTCCTCTCATTATGGAAATGGTTCTGCAACAGGTTGTAGAGTCACAGTTAGGGCCCTTACTTGACAGTTTGTTTGGTTGCAAGAAAATCAAGGTAAAGGGGGCAGATGCTCACAAAACCACTCTTATCGCTTATTGGAGTACCATGTCTTACCAATGTCGGCTTTCTAGCTTACTCGATACAAGTATTTCTTTTAAAAGACCTATGCACACGAATTTCGATGTATTGGTCCATCTCCATCTCTATCTTGATGATATAATTGTGTGCGTCAAGGAAATGATAATTTCACCTAGATTCCAAGTATTGGGTCCTTTCCAAATTGATTTTGTCTTAGACACTAACTCTACATTTTAAAGGATTTACAGAAGCAATTGTTTTCCTACAACGCTAACAACCCTCGCTTGAAATATTGTGAGGGACCAACGTGAAAAGTTCTAATGCTGTTTGGATTTTCTGTATACTAGTATCCTAGCTCTGCTTTCATTTTTTGTGCTTCTTTTTCTGTTGACTTCAACTTTCTGAGTTAAAATTTTCTTGTTGTCTTCTTTATTTTTGTCTTTTATTGCTGATGTTTTAATTTTTGCATTATTACTTCTGTTATGATTTTTGTCCTTATCATCTTTTAGTTAATTTGGTCAAAATAAGATGTTGGATCAATTCCGCCACAATGACACTCCCGCGAAGCATTGTTAGTCAATAAAAATCAAAATTACACGGCTGTTATGATGTCTCCTCTGAAGGACCCTTGAAATTGTTATATATTTCCATTGTTGTCTTGTAAGGAATTGGTTATCTCTCGCTTCTTCTTGCCATTTCTTCATCCATTGAGATTTTAAGAGAAAGTCTATTTTTTTTTTCTCCTTAAAGTTGAGAGCAGATTCCGGTCGAATGATTATGCATACAGTGGTAGAAACCCCTCATACTTAACATTTTTCATGAATTGTTCCCAAACTCTTGGTCATCTTTCCATTAAATCCACTCACTTCCCCCTTTTGCACAATACTCCTGGTTATATCTCTTGCCCTGCAGTTTTTGGTCTGCGAAACCATGAGTTTTGAGTTCTAAATCAGTTGAAAACAAATTTCCCTGTGGAGTCGCCAGTTTGTTGACGGTTGAAATCATCAACGAAGTTTTTCCCACAAAGTGTTGCTAAAGCCTATTATTATAAAAGATAAATAATACTAGTAGGTGGAACCCCCTTGTATATTGGAGATCAGGTCTGGTCCTCATTTGATTTTTGTGCTCATGTTCGTCAGTGCTTACATGGTTGATGAGATCTTTTTTTTATTAGCTATGGATTGGATTTATGAAGTATTGGTTCTTATGTTACTACGGCCTATGCTATTCATTTGTACTGTTGCTTTTTGTTCTTGGGACACCTTCACAACATATATGTTAGTAATAATACATAAAAGGCAGTTGAAAAAAAATGACAACACATACAAGCGATTGGAAAGAAATGAAAAGAAATGCAACAAATGAAAAGGGAAGAATTTAAACTATGATATATACTATACTATGTGCATCGATTTTATGGATTGTTGTTATCCTAGATACTAAGTTAATACCTATGTGATTTGAGTTATATAGTTGATATGCAATGGTGATTATGTTATGACATAAGTTGATGTGGATTGCGCTATTTGGATGATTCGATACATGGTTATTGGATTATATGGTTGATATGTAATATGGTCAAGTTGGAAATGGGAGATATGATGGGGATGGAGCATTTGACAAGTAATAGATGCAGATTCCAACACAGAGTTTAATTTAATTGTGTTAATGAAAATCTTGTTGGCATGTACTGATGAGTTAATGGATTGTGACTAGAGGCAACGTACATTTACTACACGTCACCTTTACTCCTTCCGTTGGCCTCCACTCTAGTCGAGCTATTGTTCAAACTGTTGTTGTGGTTATACTCTGATTTCTTAGCAGAGAGGAACCACTCGACCATGTTGCGTTTTAAGGTGCTTCAATCACAAGTATGTCTTTTTTTTGGCCATCCATGAGTCTGCTCTGTTTATGAAATAAATATTGGCTCGAATGTATGGGTTGTGTTTTCCTTAAGTACTACAACTGTGTAAAATTGTGTTTTTGGAATGAATTGTTGGTGGCTTTCTCTATGATAGTGTTTGAAGTTACAGTGTATTGGGGCGTCCTGGGTGTTAGCACCATAAGGGCTCTTTGTTATCCTTGCTGCTTTAGTTGGAGGGTTTTTGTTTGGTCTTGGGTGATTGGCTATCCTCATGCATTCGTCGTTATATCCAGTCTTTCGTTTTTATGGGTTTAATGGTTGGGAGCACTCTGTGTCAATATGTTCTATTCACTTGAGCATTGGTTTGTTTTCTCCATTAAAGGTTGTGCAGTGGGTTATTTGGTTCTTTCTCGGCCTTGTCTTCACTTCAGAGTTGTGGTTTCTTGATTGGAGAACCATGAGGGTTACACCCTATGCGCATTAAGTACCATTACCAGCCAAGTTGGAGCCTTGTTCCTTTTTTGTAGCCCTCATTTCACGGGATTTGTTATCTGTCCACAAATAAGTCACGGATCTCTCTGTGTATGCACCGTTGGTATCAAAGGTTTTTAACCATTGAAGGGTGTTGGCTCTATCTTTTCCTTTGTTGGTCACAGTGCAAACCCTTAACTCCACAAGTCATAGGGTTGATAGAGAACACCGACATGGCTTGTCGGGTTTACTTCTTCATTATTGTTGGAAGGTTGTGTATTGTCGAAGAAATTGAGTACATGCTCGCCCGGTGGGTCATGTCACAATTGTGTTGGTTTTGATATCTACTTACTACATGTGTTAACACAATGGATAAACCCTGCATTGTTAATTAGACAGGTCAAAATACATAGTCGTTGTCTTTGTGGTTGATAATCCAGTATGGTTTTAGTTGAGAAGGTCACAACCTTGTTCTATGTCGATGCGTGGGTATGCGTGGTTGCCACAACATGTTTGGTTGATTGGTTGATTGGTTGATACACAATTGTGGTATTTTTGCACTAAGGATTATTTGGATTTTTAGCTTGGCATTGGTTATTATTGCTTAATGTTTCTCACACATATTGTGTCTATGTATGTGGTGTTTCTACACAACAAATAAATGGTCATTGTAATTGTTGGTTTCTTTTGGGGACAAATGGTTATTGCAACCCGAATGACTGTAGAGAACCGATCAAATGTATGCATTAGGTTTATGTGATTGCATAATCCCGAGTTTTACACAACATGGTTGGTTGCAATTTGTTCAATTTGAAGCAATATTGTGTTAGATCGATAGCTCAACACAATGGGTTAAGACAATACTGCGACTGTGTGTTTAGAAATTTAAAATGGAAATGTCGCATCATGGTGTTTTTGGGTGGCTTCCCACTGTGTATAATATGGATGTTTTGGGTTCCATACTCAGAGATAGTCACAAAATTTAAGCATGACTTTGTTTCTTTTGATTTTTTTTTTTTTTTATGAAAACATGCATGTTGTTGATAACTCGTCGTGATGGACAACCCAGTGTGTTAGAGTCACATTGAATTGAGCTTGTATAGTGGCATAATTACACTTGCATAATTGAATTATTTTGTGCATAGCATTTTTTGAAATGGTGGCTATTGTTTGTCTGTTTAAATGACGATCCGAGGTTTTGCAATTTAAGACTAAACTATTGGGTTAACTGTCATTATATATGTTTAAGAATGTCCTGCATTGTAAATGACATGCCCGATTGCAATTAAAGTATAACTTCATGGCAATTTGAAATGCGACTTTGGGTGTATTTGATGGTTGAAGAATTGTGTGGGCATTGGTTGTATTTGATGATTAGAAAAGTGGAAATGGTTACTATTATACATTTGAGAATTGTTATAAGATGAAAATTGAATAAATGGAAGGAACCGAACTTCCTTACAGATTGTGTGGAATGCATAATGTCTAGTGATGGCACTGTGTGGACATTTGATTGTGAACAATGAACTAGTTAAAACACATAAATTGTTATTTGGTCACGATGATTTTTTGGTTTGCATATCTCCTTTTAACAAAATGGCTATATGGATTACTTGATTAATTTTGTGAACAGTAGCCGCTCTCATTTCTCATCATTAATTCACTTTTCACTAATTACAACCCCATCACTTTCCCACATTCATTTTTCACTCCCTGTTCCAAAATTGATTATAGTCAAGAAAAATTCTGTGTTGAAACAGTTGGCAGTAGCAGTGTCTTGGTTGAACTACAATGATGATTTTTTTTATTTTCAGTTGATTGTTGTTGTCTTTGAGCAGTAATTGTATTCCCCCCCCCCCTCATCATGTCATGTTTCACTCAATACAAACCCCTCACATATCCCAGGACCCTTTATTCACCATCTGCTCACTGATGAACAGTAAAACAATTTTTATGGATTGGATTGCATGATTCTGATACATTGTTGAGCCAAATCTATTTCATTTTTTAAGAGTTGTCATGTATGGTTATTTAAAAGACTATTTTCTAATCAATCATGCATGTAGGAATGAGTTTTTTCAGTCGAGGTACCCATGGCCGAGGAAACAGAGGGAGAGTTAATTGGAACAGAGGCCCAAGAAGGCCAAGGTTCTCCATACATTTTGATGTTGAATCACAAGATCTTGGCCAATTTTTTTAGGCTGGATTTTTCAACTGGATTGGGCAGGGAGTGGTCCAACCTAGCCCTAAAAGGCCTCCTTTCCAAGTCCCGCAAGCCCCCGACATCCCTGTACCTCCTCACGTCTCATTACAACACGAGGTTCCTGAAAATGATGGATGGCAAGAGATTTTCCACCCAACAGTCTCCCAACATCGTGGTTAGCCCAATTTGTCCTTTCCTAATCCTTCGCCTATTAACCCCATTGTCCAAGCTTCCCCTGACCACTCGCCAGTGAAATCCTCCCATGCTAGCAAGAGATTTAAAACTGAAGCCCACCATGCCCTTGACAAAGGAAAAGCCATTGTTGCCCCTTCCTCACCCTCCAATGGCTCTGACAAATCCATGTCTTCCCGGATGCATTTGAGGAATGATTGTTCCCACGTGATTAGCGAGATTAGGCCTAAGGGCTCAACACAACCAAAGGAAAATTCAGGAAAATCAAAGGGTGACAACAACAATCAAGGAAATATTGCATTGCAGAGTGGGAAATATGGATTTTGATTTTGATTTTGTCTATTATTGATGACAATTGACTTCAAGAATTTTTGGACAACATGTTTTATTTTGGATACATGAGTAATATTTTTTGAAAATAATTTCAAATATCATGAGCTAAATTGTCAAATATGAATATGTGGATGTGGGTCACAAGGAGGTATGTTTTTCTTAACTAAATAATTATGTTATGATTGTTATGAGCTAAAGGGAGTCACAAGGGGTCCCACCTACTAGTTATTATTTATTTATAACCCTTATTATGATTATTACTTTCCCCCCTAACTAAAGTTGGTTGATTATTTTAATTAACTTAACTAATGAGTTGGTTCAACTACTTCAATCAATTCTAATTTGTTTAAAATCAAAAGGAAATGGAGGGACAAGAGGAGGATATAAGTAGAACCATACTAAAGTTTTCTCTTTGAGTTTATGTTGAGATAGTTCAATTTTCATTCATTCATTCATTCATCACAAGCCTAATTCTCTTTTATGATAGTAGGGTCTTATTGTAGACAACAATATTCAGGGCTGAATCATATCATTCAAACACTTGTTCTTCAGAGGCGTTGATTTGTCTTTGATAGTCTGTGTAGACTTGTCTTTTTGTGAATTAATTTTCATGACTGGCAAAGGCTATTGTGCAGAGTCAAGTGGGCAGCGATCTGTGGCAAGCTGATCCATCTTTTAGAGTTCGGTTTTGGTTTTCTGTTAGAGGTCCTTTTGTATGTTCCATCGGGGATGTCTAAGTTTGACTTTGGTCCAAAATTGTTGCATGATATTTTGTAAAGAAAATGAATCTTTGGTGAATTTGAATGGAATAAAGGATTGCTTTATGTCTCATCTATAAAGGATTGCTTTATGTCTCATCTATATTCATTACCATCTTGGTGACTTTACTTCTATCTTTACATTTATTTCAGCAATTGATATGTTCAGAAAATTGCATAAAAAGTAAATTTCCAGCAAGCTTTTTACTAAAAAAAGGATTAGCCTAAGCACTCGTAACTAACACTTGTGAGTTAGGATGTTATTTTTGTTGGCTATAAACATAGGGTGATATTCCCGTCTACTTTTTTTTAGCCAAGCAAGGTCTGAAAATGATTGAGTAAGATTATTCCATATCTTTTCCTCAACATTTCCCAGCTTGAACTTGCCTCCCAACTTGAGGTTTCCCCCCAAGCTGAGGTTGAACTCCAACAAGAATCTGAAAAATAGAAGTGAAAAAAGGACTGGTGCCTCCAATTGGATTATAGCCACTAGGACCATGATGATTTTCTCTTCTAGGTGAAGGTGGAGGAGGGACGTAAGGTCCTCCGGAGAGAACCTGGCAGGTGTAGAAACAAAACCAATAGAAGCACTATACCTGGGTGGGACAAAAATATTTAACCCTCCAGTCGGGTTCTGGGCAGGGTTAGCAATGGAAGCATTCAAAGAATTATACCTAGGTGGAAGAGATGGACTAGATCTAGGTGGAAGCAGTGTTCCAATAGGATCTTGGGAAATCAACGTATGACCAGTATGAGAAGCAATAATATCTTGTGGGACCATGGTAGAGTATGCCACCTGAAGGGGAAGAATGGAATTAGAACCAACTAATAATTGGTTTGCAATTGTGCCGGTATTACTTGAATTGTGCCGATATTACTTGATGTACTAGTAAAATGATCTAATGATATGGTATAGGTAACAACTGCCTGAGGCATTTGCGATGCCATAGGTTGATTAGAACTCGTTCCTAGATGACCAAAAACATCGCGTACGGATGAAGGGTCAGAGATAGGATTAAAAATTTCAGTGGTGTGAGCAGGGGTTCTAAATGATTCACTTCGTAAAAGTGGATCCTCTACTCCAGACTTTGTGTTAGGTCTAGTAGGTATTTCATTATTCTCAACAACAACAATTTCTCCCGATGAGTTCATCTGAAGAAAATGAGGATCTTGTCTAATACTCAATAACTGGGGAAGTCTAAATGCCTCTAGAGAATCTAAAACAATTCGGAATTCCTCTAAAGAGTGTGAACTTTCAACTTGTGAAGCTACTTCGTTATTGACTGCTCCCTAAGTAGATACCTCTGGTGAGTGAGGAAGCAAAGGGATGTAATCTTTCGGATTTTCTGAAGGTAGTCCTTGCATCCTACGTGAACGTCGGGGGCCGATGTCGACTGAACCAAATAAAGAAAGAAACAAATCTATGGCCAACTAGAGAAACAAAAAACACTCATTAATAAAATCTAGAAGTCAAATCGAGCAAACAAACCTTCAAGAAGGGGCTGGGATAAGAGGGTGGAAAATTTACGTTGATGACCTACTTAACGGACTTACACCTTGGTGCAAGCTCCCACACATAATCGTGGGTATACCCTCCAAGGATACCGAGTGAGTTTGGCCAATGTTGATCCCAGGTACCGTGAAGACTTTCCCCTCCATAGTCACCTCATGTAAAGACCCTAAAGATATAGGCCACTAAGGTTACCAATTACTACAGTGATGCCTGGGGAAACAATCGACAGTCTGATCCACGTGCAAAGGCAGGGTATCTAGCCCAAAATCAACTTGAAAGGCTTCCACTCATCATTGTGGTTATACCTTCAAGCGAGCCCCATAATACGCACAATCTCTACACCAAGACCGACAAAGCAAGGTGAATAACTCTGCTAGTCTCAATGTGACCTCAGGTTTGACCCTTGTGTGAGAAGGGCTTCCCAAGACAAAATGTATCAAGTGGAATTTAACACTCACTATCACAAGATACTAATGTGTGTTTTATGCTTTGGAGGGCGTGCCTTTCAACCTATTCCAAAGCGTTATCCTAGCTAATGTTGGTGGATATAATTTCTTAAAAATAAAAGTTGCTAATACATTTTAATATTACGTTGAATTTTAAGAGGCCGTTGTTTACTCAAAAGGGAGATTGAAATGAAACCAATGATGTATTGGCACTTGACCCAAAAAATGCAAAGAAATATGATTATGCAATGTTTCAATTAGATGAACTCTAACTATGGTAAAGAGAAGAGGTTTTTCTAAAATTCGAAAAGCCACGAAACACAATTTCTCAAACTTTTGAATGAACACAATTCCAAACAACCATGAACTACAAAATTTCCAATTCTTTTCTTACAATATATGAATGCTATGATTTCCTTGGAAAAATTACTAAACAAATATGAACTCGTATTCTTTCTTTCTGAAATCAAATCAGATATCTAAAGAAGGAAAGAAAATCGTAATCTAAGAAAATAAATACACTCTTCAACATAATTCCCAAACCAAACTTGTAAAGTGTACAAAACCAAAAAATAAGAACTCTTTGCCAAATATAAAAAAACAAAATCGCAATCTGCAATAATCCAAAAGAAAAAAATCCAAAACTTCAGAACAAATCATAGACTTTTCGTCAAACAAGCACCCAGATCAAGATCTGAGATTATATCCTTGAGACAAAAATCACAAGCAAAAAATTGCAAAAATGCAAAGAAAGACTTTTAATCACTGAAAACCAATCACAAGCAAGCTTAAAACTTATGAATCAATTAGATACAAGCATCATAATTCCATCCCAGGAAACTAAGGCAATTCTGAGTGAAAAAAGACAAATTGACTCACTCCAACAAAACCTACAGGAGTCGTCGCAGACTAGGTGTATGACACAGTGCGATGAGTTAAGGTCATCTCAGGCTACTTGCATAGCACAGTGCGACGCCGTCACACTGGATTCATCAAGCAAAGTGTGGCGTATGAGGGTCGTTGTGGGCTGCCAATATGGTGCAGTGCGACGATCTCTGTAAATAAAGAAAAAATGGGAGAAAGGCAAAAAATATAAATGAACTTCTAGACCCAGGGAGTCCATATGGAACTCCCACAGACTCAGAGAGTGAAATCAACTACATAAAGAAGGATTAAAAGAAAATGGGAAGAAAAAAATAAAAAACGAAGTCTCTCCCCAACGAAGTCGCCAATTTTGTTATTGGACTAATCTGTAAGTGTGGACACAAACTGATCTCCCTAGTTCCACCTTGAACTAGAACAAAACAAGAAAGAACATGATGCTTTTCCTAAGCTTAAATATTGAATTTACTAACTAAAGAGAGATGGGCAACATATCGTTTAAATGTCACTTCCTCTTGCCATTTCCATCCTAGCTCCATTCCAATGCTCATGCAATAATGAACCTACAAAAGAACACAACCAACAAAGTGATAGCAATAGCATAAACTCAATATAAACTTATGTATGTGATCAAGGAATCATACAATAAAACAAAAGTTATTTTATGGAAAATAAACATGTTGTTGTATTATATTAATAAGAAAGTGGAGAGTACAACCAAAGACTTGATGTTGCAAAGTCCCCTTTTGATGACCCTTTTCTCAACACACACACTTGCTCGAAATCCTTTGATCAAGAATCCACCATACAACTTGAAGAACCAAAGCAAAGTTCCCAAGAATTGAAGTAGAGTTTCCCCACACAAATCAATTCAACATTCTATAGTTCTCTTCTCATTCTCATTCCATCTATAAATCTAGCCTTTTCCATAAGAGACCCTTCCTTATATAGAGTGAGAAAAGGGTGGTTGAGGGGATTAGGATGATCCCACCAAATTATAAAGACGAGTAAGATCCAAACCGTTCGGAAGCCACATCACCTTCTAGAAGATCCCCTTCTAGAAATTTCGTGAAGCTTGACTTTTCCTTAGCTTTTGGCATTGTTGCACCCTAGCTATAGAGCAACCTGCAGAGACATCACATTCCACTTCCAGAGAAACCTACTAAGATCAAGCATCGTTGCACCCTAGCTATGATGCAGGGTGCGACAACCTTTCTTCATATGAATTTTGAGGAAGGAAATCCCTTCACTTTTCTTGTGAAAAAAGCCTTCTTTTTTAGAACATAAACACGTTTGTTAATGGATCACTAGGGTGACCAAAATAATGTGTAACAACCTTCCCTCTCCAGGTTGGTATGTTTTCATTTTTATACTTTGGTCACTCGAAATTTGAGGCTGCAACCTTGGAGGATGTCAAGATGGTTAACATTAAATTTAAGAGGCACGACCCTCACAAAGTCGTGGAAAATCACCTGGCACAATACAACATGAAGAGATATGTGCATGAAAAATCCCCGCATGACGAAGTATTTAGGGGGATTAGGTCTTATGACGAAGTACTTAATAGAGTCCAAACCTTGTCCCTGGATCAACAAGCTAGTTTCTTCAGATTTCAAAGGCACAGACGAAACAACTTGTCGAAAGTATTACAAGGAGAATCGGTAGCCGTTTCGCTTACACAGGAAACTGTACCTCCGATATTTGGAATAGGGAGCTCTAGCAAGAAAGATATTGAAGAAGACCCAAAGACCACTGAATTTTTAATGTCGAAAGTAGAGACTTCATTGTCAATTCCATTAAGCATTCAAGCAAAGGCTCAACTTAAAGCTTTTCTAAAGAAAGGGCAAAATACGTCGCCTTCTACACCATCCAAATCTATTGTTAGTACTACTGAGCAACAATCATCTACATAGATAGGCTTCCCTGTTTATTCTGAAACCATTGTAGTCAAGCTTTGGAAATCCTAGTTCCAAAGTCACTTTTATAGACGATCTCACCCTGATTTCGCCCGAAGAGATGCCTCCTTCGGACTTATTTTTCAGTAAGAAAAAGAGAGCCATTGTCAAATGAGAAACACATCAGAAATATAGAGAGATATTCAAAAGGAAAAGAATGTTATACGATGGACATAACCGAGATGATACAGAGTTTGCAAAGGAAGTTTTAGGGTTGTTGAGCGCTTTCGCCACTGCTAATCATTGGTCTATGAAAAATTTGGTCGAACAACTGCAACAAAAGTCCATGTTGGTAGAGAAACTTCAAAAGCAAATACACTCAACTGAGAAGACTGTCCGGAACAAAATGAGTCGATATTTTGAGCAGATCGGAGCATATGATAAGCAACAAATCTAACGACTCCAGGCCAACTTTGATGAACTCCAAAGAAATTCACAGTTCAATCAAGGACTTATCGCCCAACATGTTGAACTAATAAAACAATTACAAGCTAAGTTGGGTTTGATCGAAGGTACCTCAGTGGATATTTTGGATTTCCACACTTAAGCTATGGAAATAAATGAAAAACCAGAAAATGCCCAACAAGATCTTTTTATGAAGGTAGAGGCTATCTAGAATTACTACCAGGCAGTAGATCTTTCTCTGAAAGAAATATACATCAAAGAAAGAGAATCTCGTTCAACTCAATTTAAGTTTCAGGAGGTTGTCTTATTATTACCAAAGGATGATGTCTTAGATGTTCCTTGGCTTTCTCTTTCAGAACAAATAAGAGGTGATATAGCTTTAAAATCCTGGGAAACTGATCTAGCAAAAAGAAAAAGACTTGCAGGAGAGGTAAATGAAGCTTGTCTAGAAGCATTGTCCTTGCTAGAGAAAGGACTAATTGATTTGGAACGAAATTCTATCTCCGAAGCCTTGGGTCAAATTGATATAGAAAAGAACCAGTATAATTCCAGAACGAGCAAGGAAGAGGCCCTGGTGGCCATTCAGAAAACGAACTAGAATGATCTCCTTCAAATAAATAAATGGATAGTAAACCCAAGATTGCAATTACAGGTCATATCTCAAGCAGCGAAAATGATACAAGAAAAGTTGCCTCAATTAGAAAGGAAGTTATACACTTTCGAGGCAAATCAAGCAACTGAGCCTTTAGGGATGGTGGTGAAATTAGTGAGTAGATGCATCCAATGCATTGAATATGTGAAGGCCAACACATCCGAAAACAAGTAAGAAAGTGTTATTACATTATTGTATATAGCTGAAGAGACAAATGACAACAAAGCTATGATGACCAGGACGTTGTATCAAAATATCAAGAAGATCAGAAGACAAAATGGTTTCGGTTAGCAGACGAAGAGATTTCCAATGAAGCTCATCATTCTGTATGCTCTATTTTATTATTTCAGATATTTACTATTTTAAATTATGAGAAGTCCAACCATTTTGAGTTGTGACAATTTTGTTTAAATACATAGATTCAAGATATATTAAGGGATGCTTCTTGCCAAATGTAACAAAGAAAATTCTCCTTATTGAGTATTAATACAAGTGCATACAAAGATTCCAAATTTTGCTTGGTTTGGGTTATGTGTGTTGTCACAGGGGTAGACCCAGGGTTCAACGCTTCAACAATGCACCAAAAAAACACTAACTACCAGCCCTTTAGACAACACCTGTGAAGCAGATGCAGTCTCACCCGAGGTAGATGTAGGGGGGTTGTAGACTCAAGTGTCTACAACCTAGCTGAGACACAGATCTGTGATCACAATACTTAACAGAGAACTTAGCAATTATCATTCATTATCTTTTACCCTTATTCACATCTCAGGTTAAAACCCTAATTACAACACAACGCAGTATTCACCAAGATCTAACACATCCAAACACTTAACACATACAAATAGACCAGATCTAGCATTCATTCATATCACTAAGAACTAAGCTACTACATCAGATGCATATAACATACATAAAGATTATAGCACCAAGAATAAATCACATCAACAACATATTGACCATAATGCACAAAGCAACCACAACGCAGGATATACGTGGTTCAACCCAGTGTGGGGCTACGTCCACCAACTCTTATTCTTCTTTATTATCATCATTCAATCTTCCTACAAGCACTAAGACATAAACCAACTCTACATAGGACAAGAGATCTGCGCACGCCTTGCCAGATTCTCCTTCCCCAAGCTAGGTTCAAGCACATAGCCTTCTTACAATCACTTACACTCAGCTCTGCAAGTTCTCAATACACAGTATGCACAAATCCTACCAGTTATGCACTAATCCAAGCCGATCACATAGATCCAAATTCTTCATACTACTTCGCTCTAAGTCCTATCTACTTATTTATACCTTACAAAGGGGGATAAACATGGGTAAACCCATGGGCCTACATCCCATATCCATTCCATAAACCCTAACCCAAAAAAGCCCGCAAAAGGTGGCAAGATCCCACGATCTCTGCTTCGCCTGGGCGCTTCATCTTCGACCAACCTGTTGAATTCCCAAAAAGTGGTCAAACATGACCAAAGTTCTTCAAAACTTGGTCAGGGGCCAACAATGTGTTTCTTTTGTTTTTCCATACGTCAACATTTATTTATGTATTCCTTGATAAATGTTTGATTTCAATTTAGTATAACAACTACTGTAATCTTATTTCATCAGTTACTTGTTAAGTAAGAAAATTTTCCTCTGCATTTATTGTGAATAAATCAAGACCTGCGAGTTGTGTGGATTACTATATATTATGCTTTATTCAAGGTTACACCTATTTTCTTCCACTATAATGAAGTGAGATTCTTCAACAATTGTTTCCTTGCTTCATTTTACAATTTTGTAGTTTTCTCTCACCATTCGATATTGCAATTTGACTCAAACAAGAAATATGACCTTTGTGTTGCCATACTGTTAATTTCATTTAAGGAATTTTTCTCGTGTAATTAAGGTAGAAAAATCACTTTAAAAAAAACACTCTCTTAAACTTTCATGATGCCTGGCATTATTCTTTGAGCCTTAAGTTTAATCTCAGGGACACCATATTTTTGGCGTCATTGTCGGGGATGGATAAACGAAGTTATTTTTCCCTAGGAAAACGACAAGGTAAGATTCTATCTTTGATAGTGAACAAAGACTGAATACACAAATAAGACTATTTTTATCTTTCACTTGGTGACTCCACCACATAGAAACTGACATTTGGTCGAAAGAATACTAGAAAGAACCCAGGCAATAAGCAGATCACACATGTATCAGATTCTGAAAGGTTGTTGAAACCAAAGGGATACCTCAAGTCGACTACCGCATCGACATGTAAAATATACCAACCCAAAGTTGCACAAATCAATACTAAGATTTCGGTTAAAGAATTAACCTCTGAGGATATTTTTAAATGATCACCCTCTGCGGAGGCGTCAACCAGTAAACCCAAGGTTAGAATTGAGAACCCAGAGGAAATTGTACCCAAAGTAAAGAATGAGATTGACTTGACTGATATTCCTAAAGGTCAGAACGAAATATCCCTCTCTATACCCGCTTTCGTTAATATTATGTCTACCTCATCCTTGCCCAAAGTAAAAGTTTCAGTTCTCTAAAACCCTAAAGAACATATTTTATACCCTGATTCGTCTCCTATGGGTTTGCTTGTTTACACATCTTGTAAGTTTGAGGAAACCAGTCCACGTTTCCCTTTCCCTCCTCTTATAGATTTTTCATATCCTAATGACCTTTTTCCAGAATTCCCTTCGCCACATCCCGAAGAAGTTGAAAGGTCATCACTCAAAGTTTTCGAAAACCCTCTTTTTTCCCAAAGACCATCTCCTAGACTCCCAATGGTTGTTGTTGGAGGCAGAGGAGTGGGTGGACAAGGTCAAGGACAACCCCCACCCTCTAGATTTTTTTCCAAGGCAATGACCAGATATGCTCCCTTGGTCCTCCCTACTGTCCTGCATGATTTGGTTGAGAATTATATGAAGAACTTGCCAAAATTTACAGGAGAAGGAGATTTGCCTACCACAAAGCACATAACCTTTTTCGATCAGTTCACTGATATCCTTGGCATTGAGCATGAATATGTTTACTCAAGGAGTTTTGTTCAAACCTTCGAAGGACAAGTAAGAATATGGTTTCGAGGTCTCCCGGTAGGATCCCTACGGTCATATGATGACCTAGAAAATGCTTTTTTGAGGCAGTGAGGAGAAAAGAAAGACCATCTATATTATTTGATTGAATTTGGGGCTCTAAGAAGAAGGAATTCTGAGTCGGTTCTCGAATCTACTCATAAGTTCAACAAATTATACCATAAGATCCTAGCTGAAGTTAAGCCCTCTCAACCTACGACATAGGTAACCTTCGCAGGGGATTTTGAACCCAACTTTGCCCTACTCTTAAGGGAAAGAAGATCTGCCACTCTGGTAGGAATGCAATACAATGCCATAGAGATCGAATCAAATATGACAACATCTGGTAAATTAAAAGCCAAGGTTGAGATAGGAACCAAAGAACCTAAATGTTTCAGGGTACAAACAAGACCCTCCAGATCTGGGAAGTCCACCGAAGAAAAAATGGATGATATGGCTAAGATAATCAAAGATTTTCCGAACAAAATATCTAGAATGGAACTACACCAAGCCACACATGATCCATTCGCTAGACATCAGTTCAGGAGAAACTCGAACCCTTAAAAACAACAAAGACTAGTAAAAAATGAAGATAAAAAAATCCCAGCTCCTTTTAAAATGAAAATTTTTATGCAAAGGGATGATATGCAAAATTATGAGGGCTTAGAAGAGGATATTAAAAATCTTAGTGATGACGACCAAGAACCTCATTTAACTAGACATGATTACGAAATATCTCTAGACCTAGAACCCCTGTTTAGTAATGAGGAAAGTATAAATAATCTAGGAGAGTCTGCATATCAAGGAATTGTTGACTCCATTATGTCTGAACTTCAATAGAAGTATAATTCAAGGCCTAGAGAAACAAATACTACAAGCGTTCCAACAAAAAAGATTTTATCAAGAAATAAAGTGAACGAGGCAATTGTTACTAAATCATCAGTCGAAACACAAGCTGCTCGAACGAAAACAATTGAAACATGAGCAACAAAAACTAAGAAAACATAGAATAATGAAGCCAAGCTACAACCAGAGAAATCGAAAAAACAACTGGAGCTTTTAGTTTAGAAAATGAAATAAATAAAATTAAAATCCCCATGCCCCTGGTTGAGCTTACCAAGAATCCAATTTATAAAAAACAAATTGCTAAAATGATAAATTTTTCTGATGCTAAATGTCATGTAGACGTGATAAATCTAGAAGATGAAATACCTACAATTATGTTCAGTCCGTACATTGCAAACACTAAGGATCATGTTGCTTCGTTTTACATTACATTAACTGTGCATGACCAATTACTTCACAATTGCATGTTAGATTCTGGGGCATCCCACAACTTAATTCCTAAGGTTATCATGGAAAAATTGGGCCTTGAAATCACTAGACCTTATCAAGACTTATACTCATTTGATTCATGAAAGGTTAAATGTATGGGGATGATCAAGGATTTGGTAGTGAATCTTGCACAGATTCCTGTAAAAAGTATCCTTATGGATGTAGTTGTTGTTGATGTCCTTGCCAAGTACGGTATGCTTCTATCCAGGTCTTGGGGTGCAAAATTAGGAGTATCACTTCAACTGGGCATGACGTACGCTACGATCTCGATTTTTGGTGGACAATTTACTCAACTGTATATAGAGACTAGCATTGCACATTTCTTTTTTTCATCCAAAATCAAACTGGGCATGGTGATGGGAGCAAGGTTCAAGGTACAGAAGGATTTTACTTCTATTTCTTTGATGCACCATATGCTAATTCGACTTTGGAAGCACTGATGTCAATCTTCCTACTTTGCTGCACACGAGTTTGTCACGGAGTCTGCTTCCACAGTTGCTTGAGCGACAACCTAACATATTCTATTGCCTTGCGTCCCAACCTTCTTGCTTCTCGACTTTCTTTAGTGCCAAAGACCGATGACTAGTTAACCGACTCCTGGTCAACATGAGGAATACATCTATTCTTCTGGTAAAGTGGACGAGAAGAGCGAGTGTCTGTCCAACTACTCTAACCAGGAGGGGGATGATAGGTGACAAGCCAATTGGAAGCTTGCTATGGCCGGACGGACCTGGAAAGTGCGATGGATATGATCTACTTGTTATCAGCCAATGCATCCTCTTTCTACCCGATTTTTACAAAACCGATGTCGATAATCTGACCTTGGGCACAGACAACTATCAGCTATTTGCTTGCTTCCGTGTAAACTCCCCACATCCTTATAAAATAGCCTTCTATCTTCTTTTTATGGACCTGTATACTTAATTTAGATGATGGTGAGTGAGTTTTCACTTATATATGTAATTACGCTTCAATCATTCGACAATAGCGTACGTAAAGTGAGGGACTGGCATATATTGTAAGTGACCCTCAAAACCCAAACAATTACACAGTCTATGTTGCCGATCAAGATCTAGGAAATTGTATTTTATCAATAGATGATGATTTTGAAGAATATATAGAAGAAGAAAATAAAAAAAATAGAAAAAACAAAGAAAATTGTAAATAATAGAGGAGTATGGAAAATGTTTTCTGATGGCGCTTCGTCCTGCGAAGGGGTAGGGGCCAAAGTGTTATTTGTTGCACTTGGAAATGAGTACATCATCCCCTTTTCATACAAATTATAGTGGGAAATTGATTATACCAATAATTTCCGTGAGTATGAAGCTCTAGTCTTGGGATTAGAGGTTGTCGGGACGATACAAATTGAACATTTAATAGTTTATGGTGATGCAGAGCTTATTGTGAAACAAATAAAGTAGATTTATCAAGCTAAACATCCAAGGTTAAGGTCATACAAAAATTGCACCTGGGATTTGATAGAGAATTTCTTCTCATTATTTAACATTCACTATATTCCCAGAATGGAAAATCAACAGGCAAACTCTTTAGCCAAAGAAGTTGCGACGTTTGTACCACTTATTGTCCTAAAGATGAAATATCATATCGAAATGAGACAACTCCATTATGACTTTGAGCTCTCTATAAGATATTTTTTTCACAAATTGTTGTACATAGCTCTAGGATATCTCTTATGCAAAAAAAACAAATAAAAACTTTGTAGATTCATATTGCAAACAATGTCTCCTTTTTCATTGCATGATGCTTATAAATTTAGATAGATTAGCATATCCCTTTTTGTCTTATGGGACATATACAACAACCATCTACAAGTTGGAACTTCATGGTATTTTAGGGCTTTCAAAGAAAGTTAAAGCCAATGAATTATACCCCAATGAATAATACCAACTTAAATTCATTTCAACTTCATATTTATCAAGTATCAAGATAATTGCCAAAAAAATGAAATGAAAATCTGTCAATGCTTAAAAGATTTTAAGTTAAGATAAATCTATGTTAGTGTGTGTGGGTGTGCGTGTGTATTAATGTTTAGTATATACCTTTTTGCAAAACTTGGTCAAGATTTCTCCTTTTCTAATAATTGATATATATATATATATAAAGGTCAGTGAAGCATTATTATGTAGTGACCATTAAATTTATTATTATTAATTTTAAACCAAAACATAGTCATATATTTATATTATATACAAAAAGGAGTACACACATTCCTGGTGGAGGCGTGCCACAGGGGAAACCAAGACCTCCACTAGCTGAAAAAGAGAATAACAATCCATTACATTTTGACTTATCAATGTATTGTTCTGTGTACAAAAAGAAATAATTATTCTTGCTAACAGTCCAAAACATGACATAAGAGCTACATGGAATGAAAACAATCCTATATTAGGTAGTAGGATACAAGAAACTTTCTTCTATTGGTTGGCCATCTGGGTCCTTGGTTTGCATAGGTTCCTCTTGAGTTGCACCAAAAGGATGGGGGTGATCTTCTATAAAAATATGATTTGATTGTGTGCCCACATAACCATGGTGTTAGGATATTTAGACACTTAGGAGTTAGTTAAGATCTACTTGGTCTAATATGTCGTTAGGTAAAAGTGTGTTTCTTTAGTATGCATTAGTATGCATTTGTAGTTAGGCAATCCGACGGTCATGATATGTTCCCGACATAGAGTGATCCGACGGTTCATACTCTCCTCGATCTTAATGGCCATTGATCCGTGGCTTAACACCCGATTGGTCCATGATCTCTATTTAAAGAGCATGGAGGGTCATTTGTCGATGATCGATTGTGAGAAACTCTCTTGTAAAATCTCTCTGTAATCTTTTTCTTTGCATTAATAAACTGCTCCAAGTGGCCGTGTTGGCTGGGGTGGTGGATGTTTCCCCGTAGGGGTTTTACCACGTGAAAACATCGGTGTGTTGATCTTTGATCTGGTTATGTGAGTGGTTACTGAAGGTGTTCGTTCTCTGTTGGAATACCTGTGTTGTCGAACATGGTATCAGAGCATGTTTGAAGACCCGCTCCTATTGAAGATCGAGATTGTGAAGCTGAGTTGCCTCATCTCCATTTTCTGGAATTTCTGTACATTTCTGGGCTGAAAGGACTGTTCCATTGTGTCCGGAGCATGCTTTTCATTCAGGAACACTTTTCGTTTCACTCGAAAAGGTTTCCGTTTGCCCAAGATACAACCATTACAGTCAGAATCCGGAGGTATAAAGTTTGAATACGCATTTTTAAATTTTTGCAAAGTTTTGATTTTATTTCGGTTTGTATTTTTTTTTCAGGCTGCTACTCTTTTAAATCTGCGTATGCTCTTTGCCCCACGCCTTGTGAGATCTCGGAAAATCATAAACAGATAGGAAAAGGTGCATCTTCCGGGTAAGCTAACCGAGATCTAACCCTTGTTGTCATCGAGAAGCGAAATTTTTTTCTTGTGTGAAAAGAGTTTTTTTTGAGCATGTTCTCCAAGGCTGTCTTCCACAACAACAACAAAAACACCCCCAATCCTCCTTCTGAACATTACAATATGTTTTGCTAGATCAGTTGGTTAAAACTTGCCTTATTAAGTAAGAGGTCTTGAGTTCAAGTCTCTCTTTTGTTACTTTTTTTTTGAAAAAGTTCATGCTAAAAATTGTAAAGTGCATTTCACTTCAAGTATA